>VBVR01001725.1:0-27748 GCA_011638315.1 Tetramorium parvispinum | reverse complement strand
GAGCCCAGAAAAAGTTTTTTTAACAAAAATGTAAAATGGGCAGGGGGGTGTAACGTTGAGAAAGAATGCCCCATATATATACATGAATAGTTGGATAAAGTCAAAAGCCATTATTCGCCTCTCATTTATACTTGAAAAAATATTATTCACTTCGTTTAAAAACCTCCTTAAAAAAAAGAAAAAAGATTTTCAGCGTATAATTGTAGCGAATGATAATAATCCGTCTTTGAATTCTATTGTAATTTGCTCGACACGGGGAGCTCGTTTCAAGAGAGATGAGCGTGAGATGAGAGACACAGAGGCGCGTTTAGCGTTAAACGCGCGGTGAGAATCAAGAGACAAAGCCACGAGGGCGCGAAACGGCACCTACGCGCTCGCACGCCGTCGATTGCCGATGAATGACGGGGCCGTCATTAGATCGTCGGCGTGGTCAATGGATTCATTGCTGCCTGTTACGGCGTCAAATCCTCTTATACGATAATCTAGCGATAATGAGAGCTCGTTAAAGAAGGCCGGGCGCGTAACGGGCCGTGTACAAGCCGCTCCGCCAACGAGGATCGATGCGCTTTACACGTGACGCGCGTTCACTATTTGTCCCCGCGGAACCCACCCTTGATTCTAATCTCTCTCTTTTTCTCTCCCTTTTCCTCATTCTTATTGTCAATCTCGATTTTCGACTGCTTATTCGAATTCATCGTATTCATACCGTGTCATGAGATTCACGACTTCCTTTAGCGTCGTATTAAAACAGGAATTAAATTACTACACTTATGTTTTTTTAACAAAAATAATTAAATCTCTTACTTGAAGAAATGTATCTATGCCATCAAAATAGTTTTTAATAAAGGAAATCGTGACAAAACACATGACAATATAAAAATATAAATATCACTGAGAGAAAAATCATAATTTTATAATATTTTTAACACGAAATAATTAACTTAACTATATGCATCATTATGTTAATTATAATTATCATTAGAAATATTATAAAATTGTGGTTGGGTCCAAAAATAACTATATTTTTCTTTCAGTGTATGTAAAAAGCACTTTTTTCATATCCCTGTAAAATATGAATAATCCCTTAAGGTTTAAGACTCAAATTGAGAATCTTCCAATATTCAAATAGGAATTTACAAATTTTACGATAGTGAAAAAAATTCATGTTTCCCGTGAAAATAATCTCTATCACCAATGCAAAAAAAAAACGATTTCTCGACTTCCGAATTTACCTTTCCTCTTTTTGACTTTTAGAAAAGCGATTTTTTTTGTCGCTCTTTCATTTGAAATTGCTGTGCTTCGGATTCAACGAATCACGTGTTTTCTACAATTTTGTGGAAGAGGCAGCTGCGGTCCATGCAATCTGGACGACACGTTTCCGGAATGCAATGACCGAGTTTTCGCTGCCGGACACATCGGAATCGCATCGCCGACTATTTTGCCGGATATAAGCATCCGTGGACTACCAGGTTTCCGTAAAGTGAATTATCCCTCGCAACGCGTGGTCGGGAATAGTTTTAGTGCCCTCAACCACCGCGTACTCGACAACTACCGTTTCGCAGCCCTCGTCGATTAATCGCCTTGGAGTTCACGGAATCGGGATGAAAGTGGCGACGATAATCGCTTTTGCTCTCTCATTAAAAGCTCGCAGGAAATTTCGCCTCTCTCTCTCCCCCTCCCTCCCACTCCTTCGCTCGTTTTCTATCTAGTGGAAATAATAATGCATATATGTAAATCTGATAAATACACTATAGCTCAATGATATTCGCGTTGCATTTGTATTTTCCGATATCACCGGGTTTGCCGACGGCCGGATAATATTATCGATATCGCCGAAAAACGAGCGTCAGGACGGCCGACAGGCCGGCGATATTTCGGTTGTTAATGCGAAAATATTCAAACCTGATATCAGGCCGCCGCTTTTAGAGTCGCGTCCGAATTTACTCTACAGCCCAGCGCGCGCCATGCGACAGGCGCGCACGAATTTTATCCTCGATTTACGTCGCGCGGACTTTCCCATGCTGATCGACGGGAAATATGTTTCTATTATCGTTCGCGCAGGTTTCACCGGCGCAAGTTAATTCCACATGATTTGACGTTTGCTTCGTTGTTAAAATAACGCAACCGCGCGCGCCTGAAATTACACGTCGACGTCGACGACACGACGCCCCCCTTCCCGGATTTCCGTCATAAATGGCAGCTATGCGCACGGTACTTTCGACTAATTATCGTCATAAGTCTGTAACACGTCGCTGTACGCGCGCGCACGTGTGCCCTCGTTAAAACGATATTATTATCATACAATTCTTCAGATATTAAAAGTTTTTAAAGCGAAAGAGCCAGAGAGGCGATATCTTGCGCGCTTTTAATTGAAATAAATAAAGAAGATGAAAGAAGACTCGCGCACATTCTCTCTAAACTGCAAATCCCCTAAGGAATCTATAGAAGTAATCTTATGTTACTTTTAGTCAAGGATATGATTAAACGCCGTCTTTTTACGTCGCGTTTTTTCCCGTCTTCCATATCTCAAGAAGAAAATCACTGCCTGATATTACCCTAATAACTCCCGTGAGCGGGTGACGCTTTATTTTCACTCGGCGATCAAAGTGAGATATATACCGACTCCGCACGCGGTCGTAAATCTTTCTCGCTTTACACTTTATCTCCCTCGGCAGCGATGTGTCGCTCTAATATGCATCGGGCAGATGTGACTACCGCGATGCGAAAGTGTGTCCTTGCTCGCTCGTTGCCGGCTCGATTCCGCATTCTCTCGCCTCGTCAACGATCGCACAAACTGGCCCTGTTCGGACAGATCTGGTCATGCAAATTTGTCGTTGGTTCGCGTGAATGTACGATGGATCACGATACGTCGTTCAACACGCGACGCGTAGGCGTCAACACGACGCCGCGCTCAGGTAGTCGCATTATTCGCACGTCCGTGAATCCGATGATGAGTCATCGCGTTCGCAAATTTATTCGAAGCTACGATATATCTATACCGGAGCCTGAGGAGTGTCAACCTGGCTGGCGATGCAGCGATACGATAGTACGCACGCAGATGCGCTCGAATACCTGTCGAGCGGGCGACGACGGGGGAACAACGCGGCTAAATCGGGAATAAGGGTTCGACGGCGATGGGATAAGGTGCACATGTTATGGAGTATCTCGTCTCAAACGCCGCAGGAACTTCGCTATCGCTCAGTACATTTGTATTCATATCCGTACATCTAACGTTAAATGTGACTGCCTGAGTTCTGGCAATGAGTTTATCTCATTCAGGCTTATCTCATATGAGTATAACTCTTGATCCTAAAGCAGTTACTGTAAAGGAGCTTTTAAGGGACTTTCAAGGTTATCCGACTACTTACATCTTCCATTAAATGGGATGTCGTAACTGTCATTCAGGCTTTGTAAATTTATACGTTTTTTTTATAAATTGTATAAGAGAGTATAAGAGAGTTATTGCGAAGAGGGCATTTTGATTGGTGCTTTAATGTAATATTATATATTAAAAAATGCATGCCTAATATATATCTACGATTAAATTACATCTATGTATATATTGTGCCTATTTATTTTATGAGATGTATTAATCATCGCATATTCTAACCATGTAAACTAATTAATTTAGCGTGCTAAATTATTCTGTTATTTAACACAATCGCTCAACATATTAAATGGCTTTTGGCTTTCTCTCTTAAAAATGTCAGTTTTTCATCCAGCAAGATGGACGAATGAATATAACTGAAAGCAACCTGCCACAAAACAGAGCATTATGCCCCGAAGGGTTAAAACCCCTCGAAGAAAGGGTGTGTTTAAAATAAGGGTGTGTCGCGTAGGATTACTTTGCCATTAACTTCAAGCTATGAGGGTAGAATATTGCTGTTGCTTTGTTCTTTCGCAGCTCGACGCTCGAGTTAATATAAAACTAACACAGTGATAATACGTAAATATGTGTAGTCTGTTAATATCATCCCCCCGTAAAGTTACGTAACTCTTTAACGTAAATATACTCTTAACTACACTCATCGCCTAGTCTACATCTCTATTTGTTTTATAATATTTACGATATCATAAGAGAGACTGAGAAAATTATACGAGATGAAAAAAAAAATTGCATAGTAGAAACGAAATTTTTGGAGCCGTGAGAGAAAGATTTATAACAGAGTTCGTTCCCGACGCTGCAGGTTGACATTCGTTGATTCTGGCGTTGCCATTGCAGCAGCGTGTGCGGTACGTTCAAAATTGTGCCGCTGAATCGCGACGTGTATTAATGCACAATGCCTGAGATATACAACATGCGCGTCATACCTAAGCGCGCGTCTGTGTGCAGCTTGCATGCCGATGCGGTAGCCGCTCATCCCTCTCTCTATCGAGGTATGCATTTCGCGAGCTGCAGCTGCAGGGAAGGCGAAGTCCCGAACAATGACCGTGAGTCCAACAATCACCGCGGGTGGAATCCTGATGAAATAATGCCGCGGCAGGCCAGCTTGGGGCTTGAGTCCGGCTTGATTTTTATCCCCGCGAATGTATCGCCCATTGCCGGAGCGATGCACATCGCATCCTAAATATATTCGTGAACATGTTCGGACCACTCGCCACCGGGCGAATAAAGATTCATTTTCACTCTGTTATTATATGTACGACCTAACAGAAGACGAGAAGAATTTACTACTACAGATAAATATGGATTAAGGTTCAGATTTTCAACGCAACTCAGGACTAATTATGTAGATCTTACTTATCAGCATGAATGCAGATCTGGAGCCCGAGTCGTAATCTTCAGAATAATTAGTACGAATTAATTAGACTTATCTTTTCTATTTAATCGCGAGAGTCCGTGCGATCCCTGTAAATTTTATAATATTATCAACAATTCCGATGCAAACTATAATCTAACGAGCTTGTTACGTTGGTCAAGTTGATTTTTGCAATATGCAAATTAATTGGGCTCAGCACTCGTGACGCTTATCGATAAATTGCAAGTTAAAGTTTCAAATTACACGATGTTAGCGTTCGCGTAGAAAGATACTTGGCGTTTGAATCGAGTCACGCGAGAAACGGCCGCGAACCAAATCACAGTTTTGCGTGAAGCTATGATGAAATGCGGCGCGACACGTTATTTGCTTTCAACGACTCTTTGCGGTACGCAAATTAATTGATTGTGCCTCGCTGAGATGTCTATCTAACCGCCATTTGAGATCTCGAATTATCATAATAGCTCTTGAGCCCCGGCTATCGGGCATCGATCAAACTGCCTTTCCACGCGATCGAGTACAATGAGACGTATTATTCCGCTCTCCCTAGAGTTTTGTGATGTGTGCATTAATAAACACTTATAACAACTAGCTATGCCTCGCTTAATTTCCAATTACGTGTCTCATATATTACTGCAAATTAAAAGAGTCAAGTGTTGTTCGAAGTTATGTAATGCGTAAGACTACTGGGGCTACACCACTCTCGTATTACCCTACATATTTTATCGCGTAAGTTATACGTACATATATGCAAAGTATTTCAGATCTATTACACTTTCCTTTACATATAAATATCTTTATTAATTTAAAAAGTAAAAATTGTTGTTACTAGAAGAGTAAACTGGTCTCTGTATTTTCCAGATAAAATTCTCTTTAGTTTCAAATAAACTTTATAACACAATTATTTCTATAAACATTAGTAATTACGGTGCGTATTAAAAAGATTAACATCAATAAAATTTTCTCTCTCTCGACAGAGAAATTAAGATTTAAATAAATGTATAATTTTATTAAACACGTAAAATCTCCAAATAAACGGCGAATGATGAACAAATCGTATACATTGTCTAGAACATCGTTTGAGCTACTATTCCTCTTCGAGATTGCATTCCGTGCTCCCAATATTTTGCGCACCTGTACTCCGTGTTGTACTAAATGCCGTTCAAGACAGCGTACCACCTCACCAATGAATTCCAAGATACAGTTGCGGCGTACGGAACACAGAAACGGATTCGCGGCGTGCATATAATAGCGTCGAACGGCCGATCGATCGATTGCGGCGTAGCCATAGAAACGATCCGCCGTCCCTGATGATCGATGAATAGTGCGCGATTGCACGGACGGTCTATTGCACGCTAGGTCCTGTCAGCGAGCGCAACATCGTGTGTATTCCTCGGGACCCGCTCCTCGTCTCCTCGTCTCCTCGTCTCCTCGTCTCCTCGTCTCGTCTCGTCTCGTCGTTATCGCATCGAGGAAACTGTTATGCCTTCGGGGTTGCGTTACCCGAGACAGTGGAAAGATAGCCTGTCTAGATACCGCCCGACCGAGGAAACGCGGCCCGAAGGAAACATTTGTCTCACCGACTCCGATAATAATTCGCGCCGCTGAAATTCGCTGAGCTTTCGGATTCGTCGTCGCGGAATCGAGAAACGATCCCAGGGTTTCGATGCTGAATCGCACGTTTCCCGGACGCAGAAGAATAACGACTGTTTTGATACGGTAGGGAGAGATCGCACGGAGCATTTCGAATTACAATAGCGTCACCGATAACAAAAAATTGCTCCTCAATTAATCCCGGGGAGGGATACTTTCGTCATTTCCGCAGAAGCTTAAGTGCCTTAATATAGAACGTTTCCGTAAAGCAAAGCCTATTCTCTCTCTCTACAAATACTCCGGCACAAATTGGATTCAAAGAATCTGTAGATGAAAGAACATCCGCTGGCCACGGGATACCATGTATTACGACATCGTTTAAACTTTAAACACTCCTGCATTGACTTCAGTAAGGTCAGGAAGATCCCAATTGACAGCGGCGACGCATTCACTGCACTCGAGGCGACACGCAAGCCGCGAGTAACTCGGACGATTACATCTCGCTTTCACATGCGGTTGTCATAAATGAGCTAATTGCAGCGTCGGAATTAACGACAAACGGCGCGCATAGAAGCGACCGCAGCGGTTAAATTCTGATTTGACTTGCATGCACGACAATTTCCACGCGTTCTGCGATTTTATAAACCGCAAAACAACGTGTCCGAATCACATTGCGCGCCTATCTACTGGGTGTGTGAAAACTATCATTCGTTCTCTTTCACATTTAAAATTTTGCTCAATTCAAAATCTTTCTATCCAGCGAAAGATATTTTTTATTTTCTAATAAAGTATATAATTAACAATTCAGTCTTACATTAAAATTATATTAAAATTGTTTTCAAACAAGATCTTTTTGAAATCTTTTAACAGAACAAAGAATTTTATTATATTAATTTCCATTGAAACTCAATATTCTGTGTGGTTCCTCGATTTTCGATTAGCTATAATAATGCAAATGATATTGATGTTGGAACTTCTTTGTCAAGAATAAACATATTCAGGTTATAGACTTAGAAGATTCACAAATGAAGTAGCGACTGTTCCAGGAACATCGCTGTATTTTAAGCGCGATCGATATCGTGCCGCAATTAATGGGAGTACCCAGTAAACATCATCGAAGCGTCATTATCGCTTTCGTGAAAGGGCATCGGCTATCGTGTCACCAAGTGCAGTTCGCGATTCATTACCTTATTGATTGCGGCCTTTCGTAACAACGGACTGATTTTCGTCACGGATTGTGCATTAGTCTCTAATTCGTTATCATTACAGGTATGACGCCTAAATTTCATTTTCATTCTGTACGCTGCGCACGTATACACGATATTCTGAAAAGTCGCTTTACTTTCCTGAGCGTTATCATATCGATTTGATGCAAACAGAGTCGCACAACAACGCGCGTATCAATTCAGAGAGAACAGCCATTAAATTGCAACTTTCCAAAAAGAGAAATGTATTATAACGATAAAAAAGAAAAACTAGTTTTGTATCAGTTTTTTTATCGTTATTTTTATTAGTGTATCAGGTTTTACGGCATAAAGTGATTTTTGAGTATCCAATTTTTAATTTTCACGACCTTACAAAAGCTTACACATCCGTTCGATCTCTCCATTTAATGTATCATTCGAATAACAGCTCCCCCGAATCGAAATTTCTCCCGGGATATCCTGTGCATGGTATTTACAGCGGTGTCATGTCCGCTCGGAGAGAGAAACATCATCGGCGGATCGTTTATGCGGCTCGCGGAAATTCGCGTACGATTCATCTCTAATTATGCCGCGTTCGCTCGATGCATACGAATATGCACCGCGCGAACGACATGTCTCCCTCATGCTCATCCTTTGATGAGCCAATAAGCTCCCTCGGAAGAATTTTCACGTAATACCTAACATGCGTTATTACATTGTCATAATTACTTCGTAACTGCATTTCTCTTCATTCTCTCTATCTCTCTATTTATAAATTCCCCATTTATATGGGGAATGGTTATCCAGGAATTTTTATTTTACGCCTCACCGATGATTTAGTCTCCCTCGATTTCGCGTATAAGCATATTCGCGGCCGCGAGTTTCAAACGCATATAGAGAGAATAAATTCACGGACTAAATGAGTTGCCGAATCCCGACGAAACGTCGTTTATATCGCGGCGAATTCTCGTTTCGCTTCGTTATCAGGCCGTTTATTTCGCGTCATTCGTGTTCCAGACTCGCATAATCCAGCAAAATTGTATTATTAATTATTAATATGTTTAAAGCAGCAAAATAAATCTATTTCTCGCGAATGGATTGATTGGTGCATCAATATAGTTTCTAGTTTACGTCAGAATTATTTTAGCCGGCGCACAATATCTCGATGACAAAGAGGCGTAAAACACAAAATGGCATTATTTCACCTGATGGAAATGTCGAAGCACTATCAGTTCTATATTCGCTCCGCAAGGTAAAACACCAATTTATCCCTGCTTCAATTCCATTTATGAATAAATGAAGTCATAAAAATTTAACCGCTAGATTGCTGAAACCTCTCATAAAGACTCAGAGAAAATAATTTCGGAAAATAAATTCATTAAGCATATTTATATTAATTATATGGTTAAAAAACCTTGGTCTTATAAAAAACATAATTTATATCTAATAAACATAAGATTACATCCAAATCCTTAGCATATATGTACAACAAAGTATTTCATATGCTGTAATATATTGTGCATGATATTTTATAATATCAAAATATGTATAATCTTTTAAAAAGATTGCATAATATATCGAATTAAAATCGTAGAATAAATCTTATTGAATTCAAGTTTCACTCCTATTGTCTCATTAGGGACGCAAAAAACGAGAGTTGAAGCTTGTTAGTAGGTACACACAGTTTACTGATTCTGTCAATTGACTGGAACAGCCGCATAATTGTCCTTGGAGACGCACTTCCTACCCCACGGCCACGAGCGGCTCGCATCTCTGATGGACTTACTCGCGTTCGCGACTTTCGCGGCCGAACGGCGTAACGCCTTGTACGCGAGTACCGCCGCCCTTCAGCCGTTCCGACTAATTAAACGACATTTAAGCGAGCGGAAGGCAAGCGGGCATTGAAACGAAACGACCGGCTGCGATTCATGCAAATTCAACGACTTCCGAGCGGAGTGTTTCCTCCCGGCCGTTCTCTTCTCCCCTACGTCTTGCTTCCTCCCTGTCCTTTCCCTTTCGCGGAAGGCGTTCCCAGGTACCGCGGGGTGAATCGCACAAGTTAGGGTATCGGCAAAGGGAGACGTAATCGATTTTTCCGAGGAAAACAAGAGAAGTAAAAGTTTCACTCCCGAGGAAATCTGACGGAACAATTGACGAAGACAGAATGTTTTGATGAATTGAGCTTTCAGTAAAGAAAAACAAAAGGAACGTACCTAATATTCAAACCGAATTTTAGCGTTACGGGAATTTTATGCGTAGAGATGGTTCCTGATTCAATTTCCGTCGACGAAAGGCCGACTTCAAATTCGGTCAGAGAATGCATCAACTCCTCACCTTAGCGATCCGACCTCTATAACATCGCAGCTTTCTTCCCTCACATTCCAACTTTCGCGCTTTCCCCGTTCCGCAGTCAGAACGCGAACAGCTCTACCTTTATAATGCGAAATCACAGTAAATGCATCCCCGCGAACGACGGTCGACCTCAAACTAACCCACTGAAGAAGAAGTACGACCGAGTGCGGATTCGACTTAATTCAGGTTTAACCCGAAAGAGCAGAAGTGGTGGAATAGAATAGTGAGAGAGTTAACCAATGGCGAACGGGTTAACCGAGGTCGTCGATACGATAGGAAGTCCTCGTCCGGCGAGCTACGAGAGCGAAGGAGTCTGTTAACCTTTCATTTACCATTTATCACGACCTTTATTCTTATGCAGAGTCGTAAACGCAGATAGGACACACAAGTGCACGCGAATCAGTCGGAATGTAACGTAACGTGATGTTAGCCGCATGGTTAAACATAATTTGCTTCTTGGATAAATGTAGAATGTGGGCAGGTTACGCTATAACATACATAGTAATGCGCATATCATTTACATTTAGTTATGTAAAACGTATCTCGCACTTAGATAGTCGTACCAGGTTTAGAACTCGTAATACTATTTATTATCATGTAGTAATGCTGATAGAAATAAATGCGTAAGAAGATGTTTTCAAACATGCAACCCCACCCAAAGAAACGAATTACATTTATAACAATATATAGAATTCCGAATAAAACGATCCATCAAATAATGATGTGTTATTCATAGTTTGCATTATTGAGTCAAAGTGTAGGAAAATTAGCGAGCGCGCATTTCTCATCATAAAAACTATATTAAAGCAAATTGAATCAATCCGGATTTAGTTTGCGTGAATAGTTAAAAAGATGTGTTATAGAGTGCACGATAAAACCCATTTCCCAAACGCAATTTTACAATTTTATTTGATAATAATGTATATTTTTTGTTTTTCTTTTTGCAAACTGTACAAAAACTGTACAAAAGCATGAAGGTTTACTGAACTCATACGCGCATACGCGTCGAATAATGTCCAGCGCAACATGCAGGCGCGCGGAAATACGAAATATTTCGATTTTAAAATTATATTTTGCTTTCGAGGTCGGTTTTATGTGCGCCATCCTGTACTTCTGATTTCTCGATCGGTCGACATTGAAATTTAATTCATTCATTTAGCAGTTTGAAAGTATGCCTTGCAAAGTTCTGTGAGTTTGCACGCACACAGTGAAAGAAAACAATCTTTAGCCAAAACAAATAAATCTATCTTTTCAATATAATAAAAAAGATTAAAAGTCTTTCTCGTATAAAATTAGTCAGAAAAAAATATCAGTAGGTATACCGCGGAATTTTGCGATCATGTAAAACGAAGTCTGTAACTCAAATAATTTCGGACCAGCAACTGTTACGCTCACGATGCTTACATCGTTAAGCAAGTGATACTTGGCGAGATTAATCTTATTGTTAGTATAATAAAGTACGAAATAAGGCACAAATATGTTTAAGAGCTCCCCTTCCACGACATTTCGCAGATTAATTATTGTACAGATTTATTAAACAAATGCTGCAAACGAGCGTAAACACGATAGAAACACGTTCGTAGGTAAAATGCACGCAACAAACACGTATGCAAAACACGTAAAACATATATGAGTATTTTCTAACTTTACAATGCATCCATAACTGTCGAAAATAAAGCTGCGGGTAATGCCGGATATTATAACACGTTTTTTCGCTCGTCTCGATTATGACCCAGTTTCGATATTTCATACAGATATTTTTACGGCAATTTCAGCGTAGTTTGAGCGAGGATAGACGTTTACGCGTTTAAAATAATTGTATAAAACGAAACGTAGCTTCCGCGTGTTTCTCGTGTAACGAGGGAGTATGCACGCGCGAGGTTCAGCGCGATGCGATATTAAAATTAATTGCAATCATAAAATTCTTGATGCACGTATATTATTATTTCTTTCACCGACCCGTGCACCCGCGGACCCGTCGTAAAATCCCGGTGAGAATCCGTGGAGGGAAAGGAGGAGGGAGAGCAGGGGAGAGAGAACGGGAGCCCGTTTCCAATGGTGTCATTAGTTAACCGGAGGCCGGGTTAATCGGAGGCCGTCCGTTAACCAGAGTTGTCGATACGAGAAACGATAGTACAGATCGTTCGGAGACGAATTCCGCCACAGCCGGAATTCGCTCGTCACGTCGGGCGATCCGAAGCGTTATTTATCGTGCACTCCGGAATTTATCGGGACTGTTAATTCGGTAAAAGCCCATCCATCTGTACCCGCCGCTGGCAGAAGCATATTTTCAAAACTATGTTGGACAGTACGACATATTCATCGTCCAATTAACACATTCTTTTCTGCCATATCAGTTTCTAACATAGTTTCTAGCAATTATGTAAATATTACAGGAAATATGCGACGATACCTGAGCCGTGTTCCTCTACAGATTTTGGGGACAAACTTTAAATTAAATTGTTACTCGACTGCTCGTTAACTGTTAATTTCCGCTTTGTCGGATGCAACTTTTTTAAATCTTCAATATCTCGATGAGACTTAAATTACTATCACGCTAATAAAAAAGTATATTTGAAATTAAATGATGAGAATAAAAATCCAAGTTTCTTAAGAAACTGAAACAATAAATGTGTGCAGGTGATTCTTTCTTTCTTTCTTCCTTTATTTACCGGCAATCACTATCTTCGAGGAAGTCGAACAATTGATCGAATCACTATACCATCACGTTTCCACCATCGCAATAGAAATCTTTAATTTCGATATTTCGCACGTTCGAGGCTTCTCGTCCCCGTTTCGAGGTTGCGAGCCTTCCAGAACTTCAAAGAAAGCTCTACCTCTTTCATTGTCCAAATATTTAACGGATGACACTCGAATCTATCGAAGTGCAAAAGGTCACCGGAGAGACACGCCCCGGTTCGCGAATCGATCACGACCTTCGAACGCGGACGCATTTCCGCTGGTGCACGTTTTGGCGAAAAGGAGGGAGAGAAAAAAGGAAAACGAGGACGAAATGCCGGTAAATGTGACATACGCCGGAAACTGCCGCGAAACAAGGGCAGCCTCCCTCGTGCGCGCGCGATCCGAGCGTGGTAATAAGTTTTGTCGGATGGCGCGAGTGGTTCGCCGGCATAAACTTCCACCCCCGGCTCTGACACACGTGCGCCAATCGTAAATCGCGCCAACCCGCTTGCCGCCGCGCCAACTTTCGCGAGCCAACGTACATACCACTCTCTCGCGTTACCGAACACGGAATTCAATTTGTTGTAGTTTCGCCGATAGGAGAGAGGAGGAAGGTTTCTCGCCACGACGTGTCTCACCTTGCCTAGCGACGTCGCGCGAGCTCATTGCGGATTAAAGGTGACGGTAATTCAGTCGCGTTGTACGGGAGTTTCGGTGAACGCGGATGAGAAACGAGTCCACAATTTGCAAAGTTTATTCAAGTATCGAGTCATGCATAAATTGTAAGCTCGGTCCGATTATATTCCCTGGACTTTCCAAGCGCAATATTTTGCTCAAATGAAAAAGGAATTAATGAATAAATGACTTCTTTATCGACATGATGAGAGGGAGAGAGAAAGAAAGAGAGCACAAGGGACGCAAGAAGTACGTGTAAAGAAATAAGAAAGGATATCAAGCAACTATTAAACTCAGCAGAGGACTCCATAGCACTCAGAGGACTCGGTTATAAGCTACTTCGTAATCTGGCTAAGAAAAAGCTAATGCAATACAACCATTTCTTCCTCTAACCTTCCTTTTCCTCTAGCAGCATCATAAATACTAGGAAAGAAATCGAGAAAAATGTGTTTCGTTTAACGGATAAACTCTAAAATTATATTACCGAGCGAAAATTAAAACTTTATAATCACGAATTCAATTATTATATAACTTTAATTTTATTTCCAACAAATTAAATTATTTTATAGACTTGTGTCGCAAAAAATTCGCAGATATATTAAATATATTTAAGTTGCAGCTGATAGAATTTCTTAAATTAAATTTCAATAAACACAGTTATTGAGAAATTTCATGAAAAGGCAAAATATTTTCAGCGTGATTTCGGCATATATAGACATTATGCCGAGATATAATGTGTTAAAAGTTCGCCGGCGAGAACGCATTAGGTAACTCTACCCCCATATTCCTCTTTATCCAGGTAGGTAGGTACGCGCACATAGTAACGTTGCCCCTATCCTTCCCCGCGAACGCGAAGTATACTTCCGGAGTGTAGTAGTTGGTAATTTGGCTCCAAGAGCGGGCACATACAAGCGAGTTGCCGTTTATCCAGGCATCCAGACGGAAGGAAACGTCTTCTCCGCTCTCCGCGACGGAAGTTGCTGGAGGACTCGTCAGTTTTTCGAAAGTCGATTTCGAACAACTCCGCCTCTTGATGTTGATTTCTTTACCGTTGCAACGCGACAGCGATCCGCATGCGGTACACGTTCGATCACGCGCATCCCAGCATACGAAGCAAGGACATGTCTCTCGCGATACACGAAGTGATATTCAATTCCGACAAAAGATTCATCTACCGTATGCTCCATATCACGACATATTTACGTAAAATATGAGACGCTGCGCGACCATCGACATTCCTTCCCACGGCGAAACAATTTGAAATGGAATTTTCGTGACGGAAATTTGATTTAACAAGTTTACAACGTTAGAAGTCTTTCTAATTAAGCCGCAAATTAAGATTCCGCTCAAGTAAAGTTCGGCTTTAATGTAACCGAGGCATGAGTTTGCGCCGTCTATTCCTCTTTCCCGAAAGAAGTTTAAATCGCCGATCTCCTTTAACTCGAACAACTATAAATTGTCTCGGCATTCTCATCGAGGAAAAATCGACTTCAACTTCATCGAAGGATAATAATTTATACCGACTGGCGGAAGTTGGCGCGAATCCCCATCGTTTGTCATTGCGATACCACATCCCTTTTACGTAATTATATGCCGGATATTTGCTCAAACATTATTTACTCAACGAATACCGTACGATTTCGCGTTGCCTTATCCCTCTCGTGAGGTACAATGGGGGGAGAGTTAACTCGCGCTTCGCCTTCTCCTACCTCAAGGAAACATAATTCCACGTCGCGTTTTCTATGATAAACGGTCCGAAGATCTCCGGTCAGCGAGATACTGCAAGTTTAATTTCTATTAGAGTAAGCTACAGGAAGACGTCCATATTCCTGGATGGCTGGTGCATGCTACCTGTATACTGCCAAGACAATGCATCATTCTCCTCCTTCCCGTGCATCTACCGAGATAGATGGCAATTTGACTGAAAGTGGAGAGAGAGAGAGAGAGAGAAAGAGAGAGAAAGGGAGATTGGAAGCGCATGCATGGACCGCGGCATGAACCGGAGTAGGCGTTTCATCGACGTAGTTTGCGAGCGACCATCAATTTCTCCGGGACATCCGAGAACGAGCGATCGGCTAATCGACCTTGATCTTTCCACGTGCAATCCCACGTACATCTCCTCGCTCCACTTCGTCCGCGACACGTACGAGCGACGTACGACACCGCGCATCGATTATGTAACGTACGTATTAAGGGAAATTCCAATGTTCGAAATATATCGACTCTTGCCTGTACTTGCGACTACATTTACATATTCCGGGGAACGAGCGCCTTGATTGAAATAATTATAGGGTAAATTAAGAGAGAAGAGTGATGGCTCCGATTAATAATAAGATATTGATAACTTTTCCATTAGCGACTTAAAGTTTTAATGATTTCAATGTTTTCAGAATCTCTCATTCTCTCCTTTCCTTCGATTAATTTCTCGTAAATTATTTCACATTCATAAAATTTAATGTGTAACTGATTACCAAGACGTTCGATATCAAAAATTAAAAAGTTGCGAAACAGAAAAAGAGATTGACGCCCAATTTCGCGTTGGCGGTGTTTCGTTCCTCGATATCTTTCATATAAAATAAAGCCCTCTGTCTTTCAAAGAAAGATTATTGTACCCACGCGAATTCTGCCTTTCACTTCCTCCTTTCGATCGATGCCCGTTAATAGACCGATTCTTAATGGAAAACAGATTTCGTATTCTCAACGTAACGGATACTCTTCTTCTGTAATGAATACAGAAACCAAAATTCCCGGGATGCAACATGATCGCGCCATTCCTGCGTCGAGGACAAAGCGCGGCGTGTTCGCTCTAACGATTCTATTCCCCTCTATTCAACATTCTTTCGAGCGTACGGGCTGCATACGAAGGTAATCTATCTGCGGAATAGCTTTCGATTCGATTTCAAATGGAGCGAATTAACGGCAGATCCCCCGACTACGTACCGTCGTCGCGGGGGAGGGAGAGAGAGAGGAAGAGAGAAGTCCTCGGACGCCCATCGATTTCCCCGAGGCGTGGAAAAACGCCCGGATATAACGAGAAGTATGCGGCGTCGTTCGGAACCACGTCGTTTCTTACCGTGCCCTTTTCACGGGAAGGATTCGTCTTCCCTCTTCCTACTTGCCTCCTATTCGTCCTGACGATTCGATCGCGATAGTCCGACCACGCATCGTTTGTCACACGGTCAATCGCATTACCGTGTTCACCCCGCTCGCGGTGGTACAGTATGTAAGTGAGCAACCACACACACACACAGACACACACATACACACGTACATACAAACGAAATCGGCGATAAGTGTGCTCCGAAAAAAAGGTCGATCACGAGAGTTCGTATTTTACCAGCAATTACTTTTGTTATATAAAATTGAAGGTCGTTTAGAACAGTTAACGATACTCGTCGCCGCATTTCGTAACTTTCCAATCACGTTATTCCGTGTATATCGTGCGACCGTAGAACGCGATAAAAATTTCCATAATATAAAATTTGCAGGGAATACCTCACGCGTGGTATTTTATGCGACCCAAATTGCATTTTACGCGCACGAGGAAGATCTCCGATAGCAAAAAGTTTCGCGTTTCTCAAGTAGCTCTCGACGGGGAGAGTCGTCGATGGCGCGTCGACATTTCTTACATTTCACGCGAATAAAATATAAATAGATCTTCGTTTCGAGAAATTTTACGTCCTCGACTTCGCGCGTCGAAGTTCGGCGATCCCGCACCACTTCCTGCATCAAAATTCGCACGCCAGTAGGACGCCTCCGGTTCCACGCGCGCGAGTTCTACACGTAGACAGAGTCTACGAAGCAGGGCCGAAAGGGGAGGAACGATGTGCGCGAGGGATGCGATAGATACGGACGCCCTTCGCTAGCTACGAGGGAGAAGGCAAAGATTTATGATGCCGGTGCGTCAGCTCGCACGTCTCAATTTCGGGATGCCGTCGCGAGAGTCAACGGGAACTGAGTTCGGCCCCCTCTTTCTCTCTCTCTCTCTCTCTCTATCTTTACCTTCCTTTGTTGCTCGTCGTGCCGTGGACGCGCGATAAGGGAAAGGTACGGCTACCGACAGAACGAGGAAAAAAAAAGAAGAAAGAAAATAAAGGAGAGGAGAGTCAGACGAGATAGCGGCAGACGGACTGCGAGCAGGAACGAAGCGCGGAATTAATCCGGCCGGCGGTTCCCCGTCCCTACCGCCCCGCCCTCCCGTACACGCGCTTCCGTTTCCGCGTCCCGGCCGTACTTCGGTGGAAAATAGTTCCTACCTTGGATTCTGAGAGCGGCGTCCGACAATGGAGTAATTATTGCAATTAGCGAGCTACCTACCTCCATGGATGCTTTTTCGTGCGCGGCTGGGCGAAAGGACCGAGGGGGGCAGAAAAGGTGGTCGATATACCCTCGCAGTTCGCGCGCTTTGAAAATCGCGAATTTCGCGAAGAGAGTGAATTGCACCGCTATTGCAAAATGACTCTTAATGATACTCGCGGTCGCATCGTTTGTCTCATATAGATTTGCCGCAAGCCACGAAGGACCGAAGTTGCATTTATTGCCCTCCCGCGAGTCCCGATGGTTACGCGGTGGTTGCAAGTTTCGATTCTAAAACACAGGGTTGTAGAGCTTTTACGTTGTAAAACGACCGCTTCTCGAAACGAAAGATAGAGTATCTTGCCCGCGCGAAAATTTCGGGGCGTACTTTCATCAAGTTGAAAATTATTTCGCTCTCTCGCGAAAAGCATGGAGCAGTATTGACAAAAGTGCGCTCTGTTCTCGTTATTGTAAAAAATTATATACGTGGAACATTTTTATATCAACATTTACCCGCGCGTTAATTCGCTGCCGTCAAATATTCGTAATACATGTAAACACGCGGATCGCCACGTAACGCGGATATTTGTAATGAAATAAACGGTCAGATAATACGAAGCAGAATAAATACGTAGATATTTGCAGTACTTTTCACATCGCCTTCCCTAGCGGCACCCATCACGTTTTTAACCGATGATGCATGTGCGAAGTTATCGGTGACACGGGTACACGGCACGGTTACCATAACAGCTATTGAGCCTCGCCGAGCGCGACTTGATGAAAGCTGCAATGAAGCAATCGCGGCATCTGTCTTAATGACAGGAAGAAGCCCCGCGTACAAAGCCACGATTTCACCGCGTCAATACGCGGACAGTCTTTCTCTCTCCGGTCGTATTCATTAACCGATCGACGACGATCGACGACGATCGCGTGCCGTGATCTTTGGTTCACGGATGAAATGTCGAGCGAGATAAGAACGCGGAAAGGAGCGCAGTCTCCTCAAAGTGCACGATGACATTTGCTCGGCATTCGACGCGAGTGTTTAATCTGAAATCGTCATACGAGACCGAGAAACGTAAAGCCAACAATCTCTCTTATTTCCGCGGCGAATTTTCTTTTTCATTTTTATCACGTACGGTAGGTCGCGGGGTGGCTCTCTGCTTCGCGGCTTCTTCTGATGTTGTGGCTTTTGCGTTTTGCCCTTTTGCTACTTTGTTCTGTCATGAATAAGAGTTGGGAGAGAAGCTGCGGTAGGCAAAGCCGCGAAGCGTGAAGCGGGAGAGTTTGCGGAGAGAATCGCCTGGTTAGAATAGAGTTTCAAACAGACAGAAGACGCGCAGACGGAAAAGCAGAGCGCAACGGCGCTTTGCGCAAAACGATATCAGACGCGACGCCGAGTGGGCAAAATGGAATTACGAGTCTACCGTTGTAATAAAAATGTAAATGCACGATACGCGATATCAAGAGGTCGGGGTATTTTTTTTTACAGTCGGCTAATTTCGACGTTCGCAGCACAATTTGATAACAAAGTACCTTTCCGTGCTCTCCAACTTGATTCGGAATGCGCAATATGTAATTTCCTGACTCTTTAAAACCTCTTCCTTGCTGCAGTCAAAGAGATAAGAAGTAGCAATGCGAGCGCACTTCGTCTCGCAGAACTAAATTCCGTTAACCATGGGAAGGTGTATTTTTTTGTCAGTATAATAAAGAAATTGGATAGTACTATGTACTTTTTTTCGATCGAAAAGAATATAACATTTACGACTCCTGATTACATTTTTCCTTCGCTTTCTTCGATGAATTGAAAACTTGTGCGACGGCATGCTCTTTAGGAGGTTTTGCGAGAGAACCGAGATTTACAACAATATCGTAGAAATTCGTTATTCTGCTTTCTCTCTACGAAAAGATTTTTAAGGCTCTACAATATGTTGAAAATAAGAATTTTTTCCGACATAATTGGATTTTTGTCGGAAACGATGGACTTCGTGTTTCGCAGATTACTTCCGCAATTAGAGTCGCCGTAAATTATCTGTACGTAGCGCGCGAGGGTCCTTTAATTAACACTTTACTGACATGTCAATCCATGTAGTACTATCATTAAGCGTTTTCGCGTATAACTAAATAAAGAAATTATATAATAATTCATAACGATATTTCGAGTTTAAACCATTCGTCGAATATTCATTTTCGTGAAGAAATAGCGCTACTGGAAATTTTACATTTTTTAACAAGTACGCACGTTAAAATTAATTATCACGCACATGTATTCTAACTATTTTCATTAGAAAATGGCGTGGTTTTGAAGATAAAAAAAATGTCACGTACCAATAACCGCGTTGCGTTCTCATTGCCCAGTATTACCTTATTACATACCTTTTTTGAATATCGAGAGTTCATTTTTGATCATTTTAAAATTATATAATTTTATAACTATTTTTAAGAAATAATTTATCGAGAGATTAAGAGTTTTAAATTCATTCGTCTTATGTATTTATCGCCAAAATTACTAAAGACTTTTATACTGAATCAGTAATAATTCATAACATTTCATAATATTAAAACATGTAAAAGAATATCGAGAGATTAAAAGCATTAAATTCATCCGTCTTATGTGTTTATCGTCAAAATTACTAAAGATTTTTATATTAAGAAATAATCTGTCGAGAGATTAAGAGTATTAAATTCATCCGTCTTATGTATTTATCGCTAAAATTACTAAAGATTTTTATAGTAAATCACCACTAATAGTTCACAAGAATCCACAATAATATTAAAATATGTAAAAGTATATCGAGAGATTAGGAGCATTAAATTCATCCGTGTCTTACGTGTTTATCGTCAAAATTACCAACGATATTTATACTGAATCACCAGTAATAATTCATAATAATTCCTAACATAATTAAAACATGTAAAAGCATCCGTAATTATAGCAATTATTCGCAGCAAGACTTAATCGCGCGAGGTGCGTACGTAGCAGGGGAACGTCGGAGCGGCGGCTACCCGGCACGCCGCCGACGCGCACGAGCGAATTTCAAGGTGAAACGGAGAGACACTTACCTGGAGGACAGTCGCACTCGGAGATGTCACGTTTGGGCCTGAAGATCGCGCCTGAGGAGCCGAGCCGTTGCGCCTGCCACAGCTGCTGCTGTATCTCCGTCTTGATCCTCTGCACCAGATCGACGTCGTCGACCGGCGGCGAGACCTGGACGCGCAAGCAGCGTGACTCCAGACTGGCTATCCTGGCCTCGAGGCCGAGCTCGCGGTAGAGGAGCACGCCGGACACGATGAAGCAGGCGAGGCATAGGGCGCACATCGCCCAGTTGAGGCCGGCGACGGTGGCCGTCGGGCGGAGGGCCTCGTCGCGGAACTTCCGCGGCATCGACGCCTCCAGGCAGGACGGCGACGATCCCTTGGCCGTCCCCGGGCCCGACGGCCAGGACTCGGCCGCCGGGTCGGTATTCATCGCTGTCGCTGGCGTTGTGTCGCGCACGCACGCACGCAGCACGTCACACCACGCACGACACTCGCGGCGGCTACCCGGTGCGCGCGGAGCTCCGGTTACGAGCGCTTGACGAGCGTCCCTAAGCGGCGCGGCGCGTCATAACCCGCGCGATGCACGTCGATAACACCGCGTTGGACTTTCGCGTAGCCGGGACGACGACGACGCTGCTGGCGGATACGCTCGCTCTTCTTGCCCCGCGTTACAGACGTCGCGGCGTCATCGTCCATCTGGTATGCATCCTCGCCGCGCTCGACGTTGACTCCGATGCTCCGATTCTTCGCGCGCGCGCGAGACTCTACGAAGGACGATCGGGACACGCGCGCGGACGCGCGTCCCCGTGCCGGGCGAAATTTGCCGCGCGAACGCGCTCTTCCGCGGCGACGTTCAGCACGCTACCGTCGCGCTTGGACCCGCGCACTTTTCACACATCGGATGATGACAACCGCGGGGGGAGGGGGGCGGGAGGGGGTGTCGTTGCTCCGTTTCTTCCCTCTTAGCTCGCGACTTACTGTCGTCTTCTTCCTTCCCTCGCCGAGCGCGGTAGAACGCAGGAGAACGCGCTGTCCACCGACGGCGGCAAACTTCACGGCGCTTCGTCGCCGCTGCTCAAAGAAAGAAGCAAGATTTACGGCAGTGACAGCGAGACGGAAAGTAAGAGAGGGAGAGGAGCGAGAAAGAGAGAAAGAGAGAGAGAGAGTGGGCGAGCGGCGGCGTGACAGCGAAACGAAAAACGCGCGCGTTTCGCCGTTACGAGGGAGAAAAGCACGGGGGAGCGCGCATACGAAGCGCACAGTGTAACATCCGCGGTACGACTGGATGTGGTGGGGCGACGCTACGCCGCGAGGAACGGAGGGTTCGTCGCCTCGGCGCGGCTCGGCCGTCTCCGGCTCGGCTCGTCGCGGCGACGCGACGCGACGCGACGCGACGCGCAACCACTTCGCTCTAACGGCCCGCCGAACGCGCGCGTACGTAGGACGTAGGACGTACCTAACAGCGACCGCTCGACCTACGAAACGGCCGCTTCCATTTGCACTGATTCTCGCCCGCCCGCGCTTCATTCCGCCGCGCGCGCTCTCTCTCGTCACCTCCGTTTTCGCCGGGGCCCTAAGCGAACGCGAGATTCGACAAGGGAGAAAGACGGAGGAGTGAGGGAGGGAGAGGGGAAATAGACGTGAAATGCGCCTCTCTCTTTCAGCTTCTCTTCCCACCTTTATCTCCGTTCATGTCCATTATCCACTCAGATTACACACCGGAGGATTCCGCTTTCGTACGCACGTAAACGGCTTTAACATCGGGAGAGATTGTTTTTTGCCCCGTTGTCCGCCCGTCGCTGCCAGCCAGTTCCACGAATGCGACGCGTACACCCATCTTCATTGTTGACGCTCAGGTATATGTTTTTTTTTATTGCGTTATACTTGCTTTATTTATCCGTCCGTTTATCTTCGTAGACTTTGCTCTTCGATAAAGAATCGTTAATGATAGGGGGATACTTTTTCCTCCTTTCCACATGAATTATGATTATAATTTGAATATTATTAAAATAACTTCCTGAAAATTGCGTCAACGATAATGCTGTCGTAATTTTTGAAAAATGAGATTAATAATGAACAACAACGCAAACCCTCTTACTCCCGAGAGATTTTCTCTTTTAAAATGTATGATTTTTCTGTAATAATCGAACCGTTATTACGCAAAAATAAGAAAAAGTGTACGAGTTTTATACATGTATTTAAAAATATTTCTTCCCGGAGAGAAACGGAGATCGTTTTTGCAATCTTTTATAATATTCGTTATTAAATTCATTATCATTCCTATTTTAATGAATGTTTAATACTATCCCAGGAAAAAATTTCAAAACGAAAATAAAATTTAAAATGATAATGTTTGCAAGAAGTTTTACTTCTTACTGTTTGTTTAAAAAGTCAACAAGGAATATCGTGTATTCTCGTGAACATACTTTTCTAGATTAAAAATACTTTAATGTAATACGGTTTTGAACAATATTGTAACAGGTATTGAAAAATTTTAACGCGATTAGTCGATTTACGGATTAGCGAGAAGCTGTATTAAAATCATTCTGTCACGTTTGAAACAATTTTTAAATGAAAAATCCAGCAAATGAAAATCTCTTTCTCGCATTTTGAGTATTGAATATAGAATGAGCTTCCGAATCGTATCTCTGATTCAATAGGATAAAATTATTGTCAATTTCAATTTATACTCCTCCGTTATCCGCATTATCTCGATATGGAACGGCGCGATGAATTAGAAATGTATGCAACCGCTTATAGTCTTTGTATAGTCTCGACTTCGATCGTGCAAATTCTAAATAAGGAACAGGGTCTCGAACGACGGTCTACCCCGCGAGTTTTATCGAATCACAGCGTTTACCTTCTTATGCAGGATCCTCCGAAAGGAAAGATAAACTAGCCAGCACGACGAAAAGAGTGCTTCATGCATTCATTTAACTTGCCAGCGACGAGACTGTCTCTGCGTACCTTCAACGTGATTCTCTATAACTTTAAGAAATTTTGAAATGTTTCTATCATCACATTTCTCTATAGTATAATACTTTTAGACATATTTATTAAAAATTTGAACAAAAAAAAATTACAGCCACATTACCGTCTTAGACTGATCAATTATAGGTCGAATTTTGCTCATGTCTTTTCAAACTACTATCAATTTCATCATTTAATCGTTTTGTCCAATTTCGAGCATTGTGAACCTCTCTGCATATATCAGTGGATCAGAGATATGGGACCTACATTTTAACGCCGAGTCCGAACGGCTCTTTTTCTAGATGGCTGCTAATAATATTAAAAATTTGAACAAAAAAAATTACAGCCACATTATATATAGTCTTAGACTCATCAGTATAGTAACAATGTTCTCATATACTCTCAAAGCGAATGAGTTTTTTCATCATTTAGTCGTTTTGCCCGATTTCGAACATTGTGAATCTCTCTGCATATATCTATTAATCAGATATATATGGGACCTACAATTTAACGCCGAGTCCGAACGGCTCTCTCTAGAGGGATGACTGTCCATGGCAAGATACTTTCGGGTTTTGTCTCTTTCTTTCGAGAGGTGGCGATCGAATAAAAACTATCGATTTTTGATCGGATTTGAATTCCGAATCTTTAGCTCTTAAAACAGCACACTTCTCTCTGCGCCACGATCACCACGAGATATATTTATTATAAACGATGAGTTCTTTGTACAATAACATCCTTGATTTCGCTATATTTATACTTCTTATGCCTTTCGAAGCACATTATGTGTCAAAGAGTAATATTAAACTCACATTCCATCGCACGGGAGTATCATCATGGAAAACGATATTTGTTTTGATAGTCTTCGAACGCTGAAGGGTTGCGGAACGAGTGTCCGTTGGTGGACGGTCCATTTGTGAGCTCAGTTTCATATTATTGTAATATCTTCAACTCTTTCAACGTTAGAATACACAGCTGGCGTTCTTTCAACACTCTCTGACGACATTTCACGTTTCGAATTTTGACGTTTTGTTCGAATGGCATTATTAGATCGCGGAGATAAAATCTGAAGCTTTGAAATATTGAGCTTTACAAGTTTCTTGTCTCTCGTAAATCCAATAACGGAATATATTTCCCATCTCATCATTGCCGAGTTGGGGAAGCGCGGGTAAAAAAAATCCTTTCGTTCTGTTTTATTTCACGGTGCATTTCCAATTCGGTTGCGGCGCAACGATGCCGGTATCGCTGCCGGACAATTGGTACGTCGTGCCTCGCGACAGGGTAATATTCTCTCTCGTCTCTTAGTAACTATTAATTAGAGACGATTCTGAAGGTAGCGCGATGCCTTGGGCTAAGACCATGTGAATTCCCGTCTCTACCGCTCCCCGCGTTCGGGGTCCGTCCTTGTGAGCACCTCACACATGCAGAAGCTTAATTCGTTTAATTCGAACGCGAGGGTATTTCGCGCTGGGTCCTCGCTGCATCTTCCTGAGACCTCCGGCGGTCGTTTAATTCAAGTGCATAAATCGGCGGTATAACGAAGCTATTATTCAGACGAGCGTACGGAGAGCCCTACACACGCAGAGTCCTTGACACGGACATAAAATATTTTACAGTTTGCATATACGACTTATAGTTTATTTGTTCCGACTTAATGTGGGACGCGCGTTAGTTAGCCTGTTCCACTTCGCCCCCGCTTCGTAATTAGATATCGCGATTGTTTCAAACGCGAAACGCGTATCTACTGGAACACCGGTAACAGCCGGTATTAAGTATCTTGAAATCCGGGCAACTCTCCAAGATTTACCCATTGGCTATTTGTGCTGTCTGAGGTTACGCCGCCGCTACCGCTGACAGCAATTACCAGACACCCTGTATTAGGGAACATTGATCGGCGGAATCGATCGTATCCCCGCCGTTGTGTACATACACGCGCGGCGGATATGTACAACGAGAACGACCCCTCGGCCACTACCACCCAATCGGCTGGCTAGGCAGAGGAAGTGATTATAGACTACATCCTGGAGCGCTCGCCCTGTGCACGCTCGCTAAATCGAATCGAATGCCGGCCGGGACGGCCGGCGTGTGCGAGGAAATCGTCGCAAGAGGCGAATCGATACGGGACGATACGCGGGCGATACGATGCGAGCAGGCTATTCGGCTATTTCAACGAATGTCTGCGGTAATCATTATCGATGGGCATCAACGTCGTGCCGACGAGTGATCGCCACTTAGGAGTGGAGTGCGCGACCATCCACTTCCGCTTATTAAATTAAACGCACACGAACCTAAATCACGAAGATAAAATTAATTAAAACAGCAACGACATTCCGCAAAATTACGCTACGCTAAAATGTTGAAGAGATAAAGAGAAGAGACATTTTGATATACATAGCATATCTTATCTTAATATATATATATACATTTCTCAGTTGTAATTTTAAAAGATGTTAAAGAATACAATACAGACATAAGAGAGAGAGAGAGAAAAAAATAAACACTAAAAAATGTACACATATAGTACGGAAACGTTTTTATATTTTGAAAATATTTTATCGCGAAGAAAAGACATTGATAACTCGATAATTGATAAAGATCTGTTAAAGACAATTGTATGCACCAAGTACTGTTTTAAAGAAGATCGTCTAATGTATATTAATCTTGCTAATTAACATGCAGACGTCGAGATAAGTCTTTGTCCGAACGAACGTCATTTACCACCATAACGCGAGTCTCATCGAGACGAAGAGAAAGCATGCGGCCGAAAGAAAAACGCTGCGGCTCGTTTTCGACGCACTGCACGCGCCGCATTCCAATCTCCTATCGTCGTCTCGTCCCGAATTCACTCGGGGGACCCTCCGTGCCCGTATACGACTCGTTTCTCATTTTCCCAGACGTCGGTACGATGCGCGATCGGTGCCATCGTTCCGTGAATAAGGACATTCCTCTCGACGTCGATATATTTCTCTCGTGCTGTCGCGTTGCCGCCGCAGCACTTGCTTACATACACTTAATGCCTCCAGCATGCTTATTTTATCTCGCAGACCGGACCAACAGCGAGTCTTAAGTACGGACAAATTGCTCGAGAGAGAGAGGGAAAGAGAGGAGTCATCCTCTTACCGCTCGCCGCACTAATCTCTGGATTTCCGAAACGTCTCGTACACGACTCCTCGACAGGAAACAGCCAGCGAACATGGAATTCCTCGGCCCTCTCCCATTAATTCCCATCTCTTACTTCTTTCCTGCTCTTGGCTTCTGCTTTCTTATCTCTTGCTTCTTGCTACTCTCAGATTTTTTTGGTTTCTCTCTCTCTCTCTCTCTCTCTTAGCCCCTAAAATCCGCGCCAAATTACAGAACGGAGATTGGAATCGCATCACGCTGGAGTACAGATGGAAATTGCGATAGTGTATCGAGATATGAAATAAAATATTTTCCTGTTTGTTTATACTATGTGTGAGAGAGAGTTGTTAACATTGTAACAACGAAATCAATCATTCATCAAGGAAAAATGTAAACAGATGAAACATTACGTGTTCATTTTATACGCTCTTCCGTTTGCATCAAGGCTTCGGAGCATCTTTTTTTCCGGTGGTGACTGTAATGAACGACATTATCAATCATAATGGGGCCGACTACGCACCCCAATGTAACGTGTGAAGATTGCGTGAAGTCAAGAGTGAGAAACATCATCGGGCGGCGTGATAAAAACACCATTGAGAATCGCTGTACGCTTTTCGTGGGGAGACCAGCGTGCGCCGCGCGCGATTAAAAAATCATTGCGGCCGATGCCCTCTTCACGGCACGCTGGTCATCGCTGGTTGGGGCGCGGTACGTGTGTATACCGGGCAGCGCGCATTATGTCGCGCGTGCGTTCGCTCCGCCGCCAGGAAGCAGGCGCAGCCGGTGACGACCTGCCCGTGCACTTCCGCGCCGCTCGCTTGCTCGCGCCGGGAGAACGTGCCCCTCGCGCGCGGGCGACGGAAGCGCGCAGGGGGGAGGATGCAACGACGGAAGGGATGATCGAGAGGAACCGGGGACGGGGAGCGGCGAGAGGGAAACGGACCTGGTTATATACCGGCGGACACGTTCGTCGCGCTGAAGCAGCCTCTCATTTCGAGGGCGAAGGAGGGGCGGGAGAGGGTGAATCCCGAATCCAGCCCCCGCGAATATGTCTGCACGTGCCGTGGAAGGGCGAGGGGGGGGAGG
>VBVR01001724.1:0-27722 GCA_011638315.1 Tetramorium parvispinum | reverse complement strand
CTACCAAATACTACTAAGACTCTTACTGAAGTAAAATTACAAAAAAAAGTAATAAAATGCAGTGTTTGGTGTTCGATAAATTAAAAAAATGACCTAAAGATAGGTGGTCGATATATCGACCACCATGCCGCAAAGGGTTAATATACGTTTAATCATGTTTAATTCGTACATACTCATATTTAACAGATATATATGTTCGCAAATAATTGAAATAATATCTCTTAAGTTAGCTTAATTCTTCCATTATTAATTTTATTAGTTCAACACGCTGATCTCGTCCTGTTGACATATGCATATTTAATCGAGCGATATTCAACTTCGCGTAGTCTCATTTATCAGAGATATTCCTCAAGGCAAGGCGCCTTGTTCAAACAATTTTACACCTAAGCGAAATTATTAATCGATTTCGTAATTGTAGTTTATGAGAGCGCTCCGAGTCGTTATGGAACAATCATCAAGCGTATTTTATTACTGTAAAATTTAAAGTCGGAAATTGATGAAAGGGCGTAATCAAATCATGGTAGATAATGGATAATTAAAAATTAATTCAACGTGTAAGTCAAGAAAAATTAATCGAACTGGCAAAGAAAACGCTAGAGATACGCGAAGACTCAACTTTCATTAATATCAAATTAATATCAAAATTTTCCATAAGAAGAATTAAGTCACAAAATCAAATTCTGTAGTTTACTTTTACTTTTTACTATTTATTATTAAATCTTTTTACCTGTAGAGAACTTATAAAAATATGTTTCAAATTGCAATAAAAAACAAGAGATTACATCAAGTGACATTCTTTTGCTTACGTTTCTATTTCTGTGATAAAAAGTAAAAAGAGAAAAAGAGAGAAAAGATAATATAATGAAAATATAGGGAAGAATAATACCAAAAACAAAGCACGATGTAAAATCGGGCACATATTTTCCAATCGAACATCAGGGAACGAGAAAATACCGTAAAATATCAAATATTCTTATCACGTAAATCTTTTTCTGTTCTATGAATTCGCAAACAGCAAAAGAAAAGTCTTTTCGTGAGAGCAATAAAGATCGTGAGCCATCCTTTTGCCATTTTTACTTTGACAAATGCGACCACAAGTCGAAACCACCAACATATCGGCGTCTTTGAATCGATCGAATTCTATTCAGAATGCACATTGCATTTCTATAGGCAAAACACATTAATATGTTTCGTATCGCGTTTATACGTGACTATCTTACTGGCGCACGTTGATGTTCTAAACTGCACATTTCGTCGTTTCGCGAACGTGTAGATATGGAAGGAAGAAACAGCTACGCCGCAAATTAATTTCGGCACGATAGAATTGAAGCCGCTGATTTCTCCTTGAGCAATTGAGAACATAACCCATCGGATTCTCTCCTTCGATAGTTTCGATGTAAACAGTTTCTATCCTAATTACTTAAAGTGCATCCTTGTACGATCCACCTTAGAAATTACATGCCTTTAGTTCTAATTGCATTGAACGTATCATGATGTAATATTACGCCTCTTAAAAGAGATCTGCTATGTAAAGTATACTAAAACAAACATCGCGTGTAATAATTTTTAACATTTACTCTTTTCCATAGAGATATTGTCTAGCTTCCTTGTCTAGAAATTTAAAAAGCTCTGAAAGCCGAGAACAGCGCTCTTACAGTAACTTTACAGTAATATTACTTTCTCCGTGCAAGTATTATCTTGTTTAAATAGAAATTTAAAAAGCTCCGAGTACAATTTGCAGATACGTGTTCGAGAACTTGCTCGCTTCGAGAATTTCGGGAGATTCAATTTTTATTATTTACATATTATTTCTGCAGCTGAATGGTTTCGCGAAAGTAGATTTTATGTAAAATATTATATACGTCTCCTCTCCGATCGCAACAAGAATGATCCGTTTGGTCGTGTATACCCCGCGGTATGAATGGATAACAATGAAATGGACAGATGGTCTGACAGTTTCGAAAGGCCAAAGTTTAGCTTTTGTTTCTCGTGATGCGACACTCAGAGAAAAACGAAAAACACCGACAGAAAGCTCAATACGTACACACCTGCTTGAATTCTTTGCGGAAATTGTCGTTGAGCCAGGCGTAAAGGAACGGATTATAGCAAGTGCTGCTCATGGCGATGCAGTGCGACATGAAGAAGCAGAGCTTGTAGTAGGACCAGTCGTTGGCATACAAGTAAAAGTCGTTGACGACGTTGACGATGTTGAGCGGCAACCAGGACACGCCGAATATGGCGACCATAGCGATCAGCATCCGGTTGGTCCGGCGCTTCCTCTCGCGATCCTCCTCCTGGCGCTTGCTGGTCTTGCTGCCGGGTTTGGCGCGTGCCCGATCGTTGAGCTTGATCGACACGCACACGTAGCAGAAAGCGATCACGAAGAACGGCACGACGAACTGCAGTATCGAAGTGAGCGAGCTGAAGACCTTGCGGAACGGCTCGCTGGGCCAGTTCTCCTCGCAGAGGGAGATGACGTGAGGGGTCGTTTCCTCCATGTGCTGCATGTACAGCCCGTACGGTAGGGTGACCAACAACGCGACCACCCAGATGCTCACGATGATCGCCAGGCACATTTTGATCTTCATGCGCGGATGGAACGGATAGAGGATCACGAGGAACCGGTCGACGGCTATGCTCGTCAGCGTGAGCGTGCTGATGTACACGCTGACCGCTTGGGCGTAGGGCACCAGGTGGCACAGGGTCTTGCCGAAGACCCAGCCGTTGAGGAAAGTGTACAGGGGGGTGAAGGGCACGGCCAGCACGCACAGCAGCACGTCGCTGAGCGCGAGATTGGCGATGAAGAGATTGGTGACGGTGTGCATCTGCCGGTTCCGCCCGACGACGAAGACCACCAGCACGTTGCCGAATATACCGAGCACGAAGATGATGATGTAGAACAGGCAGAACAGGATCTGGACCGTCAAGTCCGACGTCATGTCGCTGGCCGGATAGCTGGAGTTGCGCGCCGTCAGGTTCTGCATGGCGACCAAGACCACCGACGTTATTTGCGTAGTGTCGTTATTCATGGCGCATCTTGAAGAGGCGCGGAGTCGTGGTTATTCGCGTTATACCGCCGTCTCCTTCCCGTCTCGTCCACTACCACGTCGAATTGATCATGCGTCAGCGTACCGATGACGCGGACGGACTCGCTGATGGTTCATCATCTCCCACGACGACCGAGCGGGCGGGACGTCGGATCCGGTAATGCGACTTGGCGAACGGGGAATTATCCGGAAGAAATCCGAGGGAGGTATAGGTCGCGGGCGTTGTCGATCCACCAGACGTGAATTAATTTCTCACGGTAAGCTCCTCGCCCATTAACGTCAACGGCGCCGCGCCGCTATCCCGCGCGGCGAACGCTCAGGCGACGGAGGTTGTGACAGATAAGCGAGTTATAGCCCCAGATAAGCAGATTAGCTCGAGTTTCGCGCCGCGGTATCCTCGCCGGGTACACTGTTTGAGGGTCATCGATTACGCCCGACGCATATGCAAGCGTTGCAACTCTTGCTCGACTTCCGCCGAGATAATCCTTTAAGCACGATTTAATTTAAGTTTCACTCTCTGACAGTTTAAGGACAGATTAATGAGCGGCGCCGCGCTTTTATTAATCGTTTTTACTTATCTCCCGTCGAATTTCTTCCTTATGTCGCGGTGACCACCGAATCTTCAAGTCCGTTTCACATTTCTCCTTCTAATGGAACCGATTGGAAATTTTGCAATTTTCTCATAATGAAACCGTCTTCCAAGCAGAATTCATATCGAAACGGAAAGTGGCGAGTGACATAAATAAATTGACGATGTTTAGAGGCAACACCAATTTTCTTGTTCATTAATTCACAAAGTGGCAGTGAGTAACTGTTTAATTAAGGAAAAAGGTTTTCCTCAGAGAGACGAGCGAGGTTACTATACTAAAAAGCTCGCCGGAGGCGTCGTTGCACATTTCACTCTTACTCCCGAAAAGTATAATCTTTATACGCTGTTCCTCGACGATTCACAATGTAGAAACATCCAGTCGTCTAGAGTTATTTGTATCAAGAATTTTTTTTGGATTATTTAGAGTTATTACGAATATCAGATGCTTGTCAATATTAATAGAAACGTCGATCTTGACGGTTCGTTCGGCGTTTACGTACTCGGTGGGGGGGAGGGGGCGAATGGCGATGACAGTCAGGCAATTAACATGTTTCGCGAAACTTTCAAACCCCGGGAAACCGACGGTCGTTCCTCTCGCTGAAACAAGACATAGGAGAGCAATTAGGAGTACCGATTATGACCTGGTCGGCGTGGGCGAGCAAACTCTGGCAGTGTCGTTGTCATCGTCGTCAAGCGAATGCTTCGGAAAGTTTCGAACGGTTGACAATACCGGCCACGTCTCGCTTCATAAGTCTTGAAAGTGAGAAGAGAAAGAGAGAGAGAGAGAGAGGGGGGGGGAAGCAGAGGAACTATTTAAAAAGCTTGGCAGAATCCGACTAAAGAGCGTTTCGTCGTCAAGAATCGGAAATAGGGACGCCGACACTCCGACGATAAAGCTCTGCGTTCTCTTTTCTCTTTCTCCTCCTGTTTTCTTCTTTTTAAATGTTGAGTAATAATTTCAAAAGGGCGACACGACGATATTACTGACGTTTTTTAACGGCCGCCTCTAACGCAAGCGGATTTATTTACGCGCGGCCGGAGGATCGTAAATTACTCCGGGCGGAAACAGTTTTCCCACTCGTTGGATGATGCGCAATGCGTATTAATTGGAGATTAATGGAAACGCGTTACGTGCTACATAGCTCGTTGATAAACCGATTTTAACGGCCACGGTAGATATTAATGAATTCGTTGTAAACTAGCTGAGAGAATATCGAGAAACAATTATGGCAGGCTTAGAGAATGGGGAACATTTGTTAATACGTCCATTTTATACACGAGTTATGGAGCGATTAATACAGCGTGAGTTAGTAAATTCAATATTCAATTCTCAATTTTATTATTGTATCGTGTATTTTGATAAACGAGAACAAAGCATAATTTTTTTAAAGACAAAATTAAATATGTACTTAAGATTCTTTTAATTCTTTTCTTTTAAAAATTTCTTTTAATTGATTGAAAACAACATAATTTTGCATTTCTGTACATAAAAGGATCTTCAACTTTTTCAACACTCAAATAATTTCTTGCTGATTTGTTAGTTAAAAAATTTTTCGTTACTATAACTCTCTGTAACTTAATAATTAAGTGGCGATTTTTTATTATGTACAATAATGTAAATTTTTATTTTTCAAATATTTAACTAATCCAAAATGATAATCGAATAATATTATCGCAAATAATTACTACGTTACTGTAAAAAAAAGAATACTCCGAAAGCGTTTAGAATCCGTTCAAATCTATTCAACGGAGAGAGACAGAGAGTCTCTTCTCTCTTCCTAATATTTTCAACTTTCGACGGACCAGTAATTGACCTAAACATGATAAAAAAATCTAATTTTGTGCTAAACAAATATTTTTGTGAAGTAATTCATGTTTAATTCTCCAAATTCGATAATTCGGTCATTCACTGGTCCGTTTACCTCTATATATCCTAGAAGTTTAGAAGAGATTACAAAGAAAAAAAGAACGAAAAAAAAAGAGAGATGAGAGTGCAACGATTCGCCGTGAAAAAGTGATCACGTACGCTTGTGCACGTGCGAGATCGATTTCGGCCACCTGTTGAAGAATCCGCGGGGTCGAAAGCGCGGACGAAAGCCACGGCAATATCTTCCGCAACCGTCGCGCAACGAGGACGATGACGATGGTCCGGCGAAGGTTTTGCCGTCGATGCGGATCGAAGCTCTCTAAGATCTACGGGGGTCTAGCGTCGCGGGGCCGCGCGCGGACTTCTCGCGCGGGCGCGACTTTACGCGAGGGAGATTTAGGCCGGCGTGACTACTGCGGGCTCGCGCGTCCTCGCGGAGGACTCGCGCGAGGCGAAGAAACGAAGACTCGCACGCGGAAAAATATAAAAACCGATCTCACACATTCACTCGCGAACGCGCACGAGAGGCGGGTCGTCTTTACATGACTGTTCCTCCTGCGCGACTCATCGACGAAACGCGAATAGGTCCGTTTTCTTCTTGATCTTTAGAACTCGAGACTCCGCGTTTCCGATTTCCTTCACGGCGACGCACGGAGCGTACGTTCAAACGTCGTCCTCAAAGAGAACTGTCCGAGGAATGCACTTCTTCTCACGTAGCTCGCGACGCCGTTATCAATCCATTTATCTGTCTCTTATCTTCTTCCCTGAAGAAAATCCGCGTAGCGGAAGATCGCGGCACGTGAGGAACATATGTAGCTCTATCTCTCGCGCTCGATCTCTCTTCCGGGACACGCGTCGCGGTCGTTCAGCCGCGCGACGGGTCTCGCGACTCGCCGAGGGTACCGGGACCACGATCGCGAGACGACGATCCGTCGTGCGCGCTCGATGCTCGCATCTCGGATACTCGGGCGATCAGCGGCGTCACGGGACGTCGCGGCGCCGGCTGCGTACGCGCGTTGCCTCCCTGTCCTGTCGGCGACTGAGACGCGAGAAAATCGGCTTCGAGGGAGACCGGAGGGCGGCCTCGCGCGCACGCGTATGATCGCGTATGATCGCGATGCGCCTACCTGTGCACGCGGAGATCATTTACGACCGGGGTGTCGGATGCTTTAATTTTAAACTTAATACTTGTCGAGCGGTGAACGCGCGTCAGAAATTCAAGAAGGGCACGATGCATTTTCTTCCCTCAAAGGATAATATTTCGGGGTTCATCTCGCACTTGCCTCGCGAGGGAGAAAACAACGTACGTCGCGTTGAATAATGTTTCTTTTAAATATTTTTTATGAAAAAAGCTCTTTAAAAAGAGCTTTCAAGTCATTGGTAATTTTACGGGAATAAAATATCTTGTAAAGTATTTGTTGAATAATTTTATTAAATGACTTTTACTCGGACAAGCATCTTTACTTCGTCGAAGCTAGATTTGCCATTTCAGACTAAAAGGATCATTCTTCTATTTCTGTATAACAGTTTATTAGTAAGTAAAAGCGAATTTTAAAACTATAATGTGGGAACCTGTTTCAGCAACAACACTGAGAGAAAAATATATTTACTTTTCGACTCAACCATAATTTTATAATATTTCTAACGCGAAATATGATTAACTTACCCATACAGCACAAAACTTGCAGTTACATTACAACAATATTGCTACAATGTAACTGTAAGTTTCGTGCTGTATGGGTAACTATACGCATCATTATGTTAACCATAATTATCGTTAGAAATATTATATTATAAAATTGTGGTAGAATCCAAAAGTAACTATATTTTTCTCTCAGTGAAGATATAAAACAACAGAAGTAGTTAAAGAAAAATGTTATAAGATCTTCATAGAACTACTTGCTTTATATACAACATTGCTACTTTCGTCGTATATAAATAAATCTTCCTTTTATTTCATACTTAAAATAACAATTGGAAAAACAAGGTGGAAACAAAGATTCGATGTAATACAACTCTAACAAATAATCCAGTCGTTCTAGATAACGTAATTCAAGATAACGTAAAAGCTTTAAACATCTTTATTTTCGCGTATTTTTATTCTTCTGTCACCGTTTCGACGATTGCACGTTAGTTTAACGAGCCAAGCAAGCCAGAAATAAAATACGCATTCATATCACGTAGAATCGCTCATGTTTCGCGATTTATCGTGAAATCTACTTTGCCACGTGGCGTCGAGAGCTATGTCAAGGCGGCGGCCAAAAATACTTGAGATTCCCGCGAGTCCGGGAGTGTTCTCCAGAATCTAATAAAGTCGAAATGAATATATCCTTCATGCGGTGGTCCGCAGGCATGATTCAGTTTCGGGGGAGGGGCTTCGAGGAGCGCGGCGAAGGAGCGGCGAATTTTCGCGGGGGGAGGAGACGAGGCGTGGGAGATTCCCCGTTTGCATCTTATTACGGAAAAATTCTTTGACTCGGATATGCTCGTTCGCGAATGCCCCCGTTGCGCGGACCCATAGCGCGAGATATGCCAACTATTTCAGTTCGTTCGGGATGAGACAGGGAAATATGGGATTTCGCGCGAACGAGGCACGACCGGAATCCCGGGAATAAGAAGTCGCCGGGAGAAGTACGTGCGCTCGTATTTCGTACGCGCCGCGATCCGATTGGCATCCGGGAATCCGCGGGCGTTTACGTTACGACCCGACGCGCGACGCGCCGAGCGAGCGCCAGCCCGAGAACTCCCGGATCACCCGTTAGAGCGCAGCACGCGACGGAGCGATGAAATTGCGCGTTTTATCGGGAACGCCAGCTGCATGGACTTTGCGTCGATAATTAATCCGAGATAAAATACTTTTTTTTTTTTCAACGGAATCGGTCATGTATACATATATACTTTTTGCTCTTTTAATCCTCGTAAAAAAGATAGCGCGATATTTTTAGGATGGTAAATAAATACTGGAAATAATGTCAATAAACACAGATATCTGATACAAACGTAATTAAGATAATTAACAAACTGGAATGTAATAATCACGAAATATTGCAATATGTAATATATTCATTGCAATTCTTTGCGATATACTAATGAATATACAGTAATAATTTACGCGTTTTTAATTGGCATACGACAAAATGAGATGCAATTATTATTTCCAAAAACATGAATTTCTTGGTTTTCTCGAAATATATATATAATTACGCTAGAAATTACCTATATTTCATTGCATGATAACTGCTTTGTGGAGAACGGGAGGCACGGGTGTTTTTCATAAAAAAAGTGCTATTATAAAATACAGTAATTTATTAATAATTAATCATTTATCGTCAGCGTACTCATCATGATAAATTAAAACTTGCAGATATTTCATTTCTTTCTCACTATACACTACACATTTTGTCACATTTGTCTCGCAGCTTATAATATACAGGTCTCGGTTTTATCTATTTTGCTATTTATATATATATTATTTATATATATTTATAATTTTATTTATTTATAACAGCATGTGGCAATTTGACAAACTCGCAAAACTCTAGTTACACATGCACACGTGGCCAATCGCTCGCTCTTTCGCTTCTTTCTCTCCCTCTCTTTGTTTTTCTATATATCATATTTATATATATATGTATATATATATATATTTGCGCACATATGCGCGCCTCTCTTTGTCATAATATCGTATCGCGGCTCCACACCGCGACCCCTTTTTACCATTTACAATATATCGTTCACGTCATATAATTGTAAAAAGTAAAAGCCAGATAGTGCGAGGGAAAGAGACTGCGATCGATTTTCTACACGGAATCGCAGAGAGAGCGGCGGACTGTCGACGACCACCGTGGTTTCCTTTCCTTTTCCTTTCTTCAGTCGATCGAGAAAAAAAAAAGATTCACTCTAGTAGGATACACCCAATCGACGTACGCTCGAGTACGCGGAACATTCAGCTAAGTCGCAATTGCATATTAGACTACCTGGAGAACATTGGCGGAAAATGAAAAGCAGTTGGGACGATATATGATTAATCGTTAAATTAACATTACGCTTCTCGTCTACGGTTAATTCGTAAGGTATGTGCACTACTAATGCGTCGTGATATCTTTGTTGATTGGTCATAGGTAAGGCCAGGAAGCGGATCTCGGAACGCGCGGAGACCCTCTCGGCACGACGTGATTTGATTTACGGCAATATTTTTTTTTCCCTCAGACACTATTTACATTGTACAATATAATAAGTAATAATCGCGCGCGGGTCGCCGCCGACCGAGTCGTTCCGAACATCCGCCGTTACGCCTCCCGTCTTGCTTGAAAATCCTAAAACGACACGACGTTAACGGCACACACATTCGTCGCTTATGAGGAATAGAACAAAACCGCCTCGAATCCGAGAAGGATCACAGATTTGTCTTCTGCGCGCGCGAGATAGAGAGAGAGACTATTCCACTTTAACAAGATGAGAGATGCTTCGAGCTCAATAAATAATAGTGACACTATCACCTGGTATGTTAGTCTCCTAGCACATTTAATTTTCCTATCAAAAATTCGATACGAAGGCACGAAACGTCTGGGAAAATGTAATCATGACGGCGATTTTTCGTGCGGTTCTTTCGTATCACCCGGTGCGCTTCGATATTGCGGGCGTCGCGTTGGCTCAATGATTATTAACTTATTTTACAATTTGATTGTTACAACTTAAGAACAACGAACGAAAGAAAGAAATGTAAATAATTGTATTTGCTAATCTGCATACACGTAATGCCTCTCTGGCGTTACGTATCATCACTCGTGAAAATAAATAACAATCGCTTTCATGCATACACCATAATTATAATAAACACTCTGCTCTTCCGCCCATTTAACACTAAATATGGCCCGGTCGTTGTGCAATGTCCGTATTATTAAATCCAGTATTGGACACGATCGGATATTCAGCGTTAAATTCACGATGAAAATAACAGCAGCTTTGTATGCAAACGCGCGTGCACATACGCCATGTGTAATGCAACGCGTTAATATATAATGTCTATAATATATATATAATATGTACATATGCGGAATAATCTAAGCGTTTCTGTGATCGCCAAAGAGTTTAGGATAACTATATATACTTTCAATGTTAGTGACTGAAAAACTGAGTGTGTAGTAGCGTCGAATACAGCCGTCGTGTAGTCGGAGGAGTTTATCAAGGAATAAGTTACGAGTACCTTTAAAATTCAGTGTTCTCAAAGACTCTACTAGACATTAAAGAATCTGAAGACATCCTGCTCTTCACAACTAGAGACTCGAAATCTCTGGGTATTCTTACACTAAATCAAATCATCTTCTCCGTGACGCACGAAGATTCTTTATCTATTAAAGGAAATTACGCTCGAGTCTATTCTACGATATACACAGCATTTGAAAAGGATGAGAAGCGAGAAAGAGGAACATAATGTCGTTCTGCCACAGCGGTCACCTGTGGAGATTTAAGTGATGAGAGTTAGGAGATAAAATATTGTATAAAACGTGACTAACGTGATCCTGCTAAAATTATGCGACGGACGTTTATAGTAAAGTACAAAAGAAGCAAGTGTCACAGTATCGTGTTCATTTGTACTATATAGAGATGTTAGAGACATAGAGCAGCGAAAGTCCCTGGGATTACAAAGTAATATTTTTCATTATAGGAGAACCTACTGTTATGGAGTTTATAAAATTCGGAATCTATCACGTAGGCAAAGTACTCGAGTACTTGTGACAGTTTCCGCCGGAGAACGAATGGTCGAAGACTCGGGACCTTCTGCTTCCTTTATAAACGCAAATTCAGCGTTTTCTTCGGAACTAATAACGCCTACGGTGGCAGATTAGAGTCATTATGGATACGAAAATCTAAAAATCATTTGGTGCAATGCAGAAACTTGCGCACAGTGGACGAGAAGAAAATAAGATTTGCGTTTCGATGACTCTAGTAAGTTATACGAGTGCACTAACGCGAAAAGTTTACATTATACATTATAACGACTAAATGGATAGCGTCTCTCTGATCAGTTTCTTCATGGTGTTGCCCATCGTAGTGGTCGACGGACTGGAGGTCGTGAAGGACAATTTGAAGAGATACGGCTGTATGTCCGGATACGAGGTGTCGAAGATCAGATCCAGCTCGGCCTGACTCGGCACTTTCGGAATGTAATCGTGCCGATTCATAACCTCGGTGATATAGAGGATCTTGTCGGTCAGTAAATCACCCACCTTCTCCCGGCATATCTGTCGCTCGTGCTCAGTGGCCAATTTGATAAGTTCGAGACGCACGGTCCACACTTCCCACGGTATACACTCCGGCTGAAACGGCCAGCGGCTCTTTTTCCTCTGGAAGAATTCTAGGGATATCTGTCCGGAGCCCGGGCTGTCGGTGGAGCGCAGCGCCTCCGAGAAGCCCGATATCTCGCGCTTCAGCGTCTGGTCGAGATGCACCGACGAGCAGCAGACGTAAGTGAAATCAATGAAGTCGCAGTCCACGTCCTGGTATCCCACAGTGCCCACCGAATAGCTGCCTTCCTGTTTGTACTTGAATTTACCGAGGCTCCGATGGAATAGCACGCTGTGGAATATACTCGCCACTGCCTCGTCCACCTGACGTCCCTCCATGCTCAGTTCGAACAGCTGCGTCCTGGCGTTCATAGTGATACCTGTGGAACATGTATCATACTTACTTGCCGCAATCTCTAATAACGAGTTCGTTGACTAAATAATTAATATATGAGAAACAAGAGATAAAACTTATTGATATCTATAGAAATCACAAAGACAAGAATTTACCCTCCCGAAAAGTAAACTAAATAAAAATGTCCCATCATTATCAAACATTTTAACCATGTTTTTTTTTCGCTGCACTGCTGCACCCCAGTACACAAAGTTAGAGTGACACAAATATATCTTTTCTTGTTCTACGTGCACTGGTGCAACAGTGCAGCTATAAAAAACAGGCTCTTTAAGATAAGAATGATCCCAAGGACAAGAATAATAAATCAGAAGGTTGAAGGATTGAGATAAGCTATTCAGAAATGTGTTAATGCAAACAAAACATTCTATTTCATGGATGGATAAGGAGATGCATACAAAGAAATGATTCATCAAATACCTTGTCACCAAAATGTACGATAACAAAGAGGAACAAAAGAAAAGCGATAACAGAACACAAACTACTGCAAAGAGGACCGAAATACAAATGTATCACAATTTAGGTTTAGGCAACACATTGGCAGCTTTCATCATCGAAGTGAGGCCAAGGTAATAATGCAAGCCAGCAAGCCTAACCTCGAAGCCGCGAGAACCGCGGCGGACTGAAGTGCGACACGCTGACGCACGTGGACGACGAATACAGCTCGGGATGGGAGAGACAAGCGGGTATATCTCGGCGCGACAACATCGACCTTGCGCCGCGCTTTTTACGTAATGCAGACGTCAGGACGAAATGACGGGCGGGGAGAGGGGCGGGGCAGGAGCAAACCGTGCTACCAACAAGGACAACGCACTTGTCGCCGAAGGCGCGAAGCAACCTCGTCGCTCCTCTCCCTAGGTATCGAGGCACCCTCCCGAGATCGCGCCGCCTCGCCGTCGTCCTCGTGCCGCGCGATGGCGGATGACGCAGCTAGGTTAGTTTGTCGAGCCGACTTGGTGACTCGTGCCGCCGCGCGCTACCCTGCCGTTCCGCTACCCTCTTCCATGTTCCTCTTGGAATCTGCTTTCGCGCGTCCCGTTTCTTTCTCGACGCAACTGATGTCTCCGCACCTCGGCCCCCGTGCTCCTCTGGAACCACACAATCGCCACTCTTCCCAACACTCCACCACTAGCCCAGACGTCACCAGCACCGCTGTCCAAAACACAAACCGCACCTCCTTCCACCACACCGTCCACTCGTCCTCCGCCACCGTCACCGTCGCCGTCGCCGTCGCCGTCGCCGTCGTCGTCGTCGTCGTCGTCGTTGTCGTCGACGTCGTCGACGTCGTTGCTATCACGTTCTCGTCACGTCGCCGTCACGTCGCTCTCACGCGCGCGAGTATTACCCCGTTACTCCGAGCCGCTCGCCCCGGGTCGAGTATCTCCCATCGTCTCCACGCAGTCCCGACGACGGGGAGCCAGGCGTCGCGCTTCTCTCTCTCTCTCTCTCTCTTTTTCTCTCTCCCTCTCAGCAGCAGCCAGTGGCCCGCGCCACACGGGTTTGTGGGTAAACAACAGCTGTGCTCGTAGCACACGCCATCTTGACGCCGCGCCGTTGATTCGACACCTGGCCCAGCGAGGGCTCCACGCACTCCCGTCCCGTCCGGAGCCGGAGCGCGCGTATGTACCTCCTCCGTTCCCACCGTGTGCACGCGCGCGACTCACACGGGAGGAATACGGAGGATGGCCGACGGGTGCGAGGAGGAGAGGAACGACGAGATACGTCGTGCGCGAGCGGTCGCGGGGATTTAGAAATCAAGAGGCGCGCGATTACCGCGAGGCTACGATCCACTTCTCGGCTGCGACTATATCTCTCTCTCTCTCTCTCTCTTTCTCTCTCTGCCTGACCCGGGATCACCCGCTAGCGCCTACATCATGAAATCCCGCGGCGTATCACCACGTACGAGACAACAAGACACTGCCGTGGATCGATCGACGCGGACCTCGCGTCAGGGCCGGACACTCTCTGACACTGGACTCCCACTCCGCTCGCTCCCTCGGCTTCGCTCCGCTCCGCTCCACTCCACTCCGCTCCGTTGCGCTCGGGACTACGAATCTGATCTATTCTACGGTGCGCCGCGCACACCCGTGGCCTGCGTCCCGTCGCGTCGTGAAAACCGCCGCGCGACGCGTCGCGGCGAGATTAGCGTCACGTCACACCGTCACACGTGCGCAGTTGCGATCGACAAAAAGGCGCGAAACGACCTCGCTTCCCGGAAACCCCCCGCTGCCACGAAATCCCGACGCTCGGGATCAATCGCGTCCTCGAACCGCCTCGGTTCGCGTCCCTCATCTTTTTCCGATTTAATTGAATCTTTTAAACAAACGGAATCGAGAATATTACCCAGGTAGAACGAAAAATCACAAAGATGTCAAAATAATAACAAAATGTTATTATTATGTTATTTTATTACTGTTTTAGCGTTACTTTCATGTCAATATGATGTCATTATAATTTTTGTTCTACCTGGGTAAATTGTTCCAGTTCTCAATATTTTTTCTTCTTTTTATAAAATAAAACAAAAATGATTGTATCTTTTAGGGTTTTTCAACGTTTTTTCAACTTCTTGATAAGCTAATTAATAATTAAATTATATGTATGAACTTGTCTAATTTGAAAATAAAACAAAAACAGACGTATTGCTAAATTACATTTATATTGTTGAGTGCGAAATTATAATGTAGATGTCACTGGTGCTCCATATCAACTTGTTTTTTCCAACTAATAATTAAATTATATGTCCAAACTTGCCTAATTTGAAGATAAAATAAAGACAGACGTATGATTTAACTATTTGTTAGCGTTAGCTTACTAAGAAGTTGGAAGAACCATCCCTATATCTTTCAGATTTTTCCAACTTCTTAGTAAGCTAACTAATAGTTCAATCATACGTCTAAACTTGTCTAATTTGAAGATAAAACAAAGACAGACATATGATTTAACTATTAATTAACTTACCAAGAAATTGGAAAAATCGGCTCTTACTTGGATAATTTTATTTTATTAAATTTTTTAAAAATATGCAAGATGGGTTACATTTCTTTATTATGCTAAAGATGCATATGTTCGAAATGAATATGTACTATTTCTTTGTCACACAAAATCAAGTGATGATGCAATGATACTTATATATTAATAATAATTAATAATAATAATTTTTCGTTTTACGTATTGTTTTTTTTTTTCAATTAAGCTTTTCGTTCCATTATACTTCTTGTCCGTATTGCACATAATTATAGTCGGGTTTAACTAAATTTAAAATGTTAAAAAATGAGAAAAGAGAATTTTTTGAGATTTTTATTTAGCGATAAAAAAATCCAGCATTTTGGAGTCATATAATCGTTTAAAATGATTTAATCAATGTAGAGTGAAGATCGAATATTAGAAATGACTTTTGATTTTAATAATGCGAATTTTTGTTTTATTTTATTCAGAAGAATTATGAATTAGAAAATGCAATATACAGAGTGTAAACAAATCATCGCATTGGCGGTACACCATCGGGTAATGCGTTAAAATCTAAAAAAAATGCCGTTTGTTTCAAATCGATCCGACCATTAAGTCCCGAGTTATTAAATATTGAAAATGACGCGCGAATGTCAATAAGTGCGCAAGTCCAACAAATCTAAAAAAAATGCCAATAGTCTCAAATCGATTCGACCATTAGGTCCCGAGTAATTAATTATTGAAAATAGCGCGAGGGTCAATAAGCGCGTGAATCCAACGGAAAGTATGAGATGGGCGCGCTCGGCCGTAGCCGCCAGCGCGCAGCGCTCGCGGACGCATACACCGAGCGGAGAGCTATAGGCGAGCGTTTCAAGCCAATACGCAATGACTATGTATATACATACATAGCTCTTTACATTTTTAGAAGTCAAAAAAGTTGCGAATCTAATTATTTTTACGTGACTTTATCTTATTGGTAAAAACCGAAAATTTAAACATTTCTTTCATCGAGCAATTTCAAGAAGACAATCATAATAATGTTTAAAGCATTTTTAAAATTACTTTTAGGTAGTTCTTATTTAATAAATTTTTTAGCGTTGCCTTATTAAGTTATTCTGACTTTGAAATTGCTCGATTAAAGAAATGTTTAAATTTTCGGTTTTTACCAATAAGATAAAGTCACGTAAAAGTAATAAGATTCACAGCTTTTTCGACTTCTGAGAAAGTAAAGAGCTATATAGTCATTGCATGTTGGGTTGAAACGCTCGCCTCTCTTACTTTCCGTTGGATCCACGCGCTTAATGACCCTCGCGCGCTATTTTCAATAATTAATTACTCGGGACCTAATGGTCGGATCGATTTGAAACAAACGGCATTTTTCTTAGATTTTCACACGGTATACCGCCAATGCGATGATTTGTTAACACCCTGTATATTTCCGCATATTTTTGCAGGAATATATTTCGTGTTTTGAAACATTTCGTTATGTTTTATTTATAAAATGATGAAAGAAATCAATTTATTCGTAAAAATAATACGAGTCCATGTAAAATTACAAACGGTTCATCTACATCACAAAGACTTCGTTTTTATCTTAATTTCTTGAGCTACGTTAATTAAGCAGCTTTTCCTCTTATTGATACTAGATGTTTTTAAAATCTCAAGTCTCTTTTTAATTTAAATTTTCGATGATAAACTTAACAATTTGATTTATTCTAAACTGAGCTTCTTTGATCGCTTTTATCACTGCAGCGGCCTTCGACGTTTGCCTTGGACATATGGCAGCCAAAAATAGTACGATGGACATTTTTAAGGATAGTCGGAAAACTCAGAGGGCCATCATCTCTCGTTTATAAATTTCCGAAGTCCGTGTGTGTTGTTGTACAGACGTTAAACGATACGTTTAGTGCCGGTCGATTTGTCGCTGGGATATATTATTTTAGTATTGGGTTTACATAAAAGGCCCTTCGCGCTGTTTATTTAACTTGAACTTCTTTATCCTTCTTTCCTTACCGCGAACTTCCTCTCTCATCCGCTGTTCCGGATATCATTCGGCTTTTCTTAAAATGAATGAGATGTCGATCACATTTTTTTTTAATAAAATAAAATCAGGATCAAAGATCATATTAGGTACATATGTAATATAAAATAATCAAAATTAAATTATAAAAATATTATAGAAATATTAAAAGAATCTGTGGGCTAATCTTTTACTTTAACTATTATTAATTTCTTAAATACATTATTGCACTAAAATTTTCTCTACTAGCAATATAATGTACAAAATATAACAAAATTGTACCAATATACTGTACAATTATAAAAGATATAAAAGGAATGTTATTTGCCTATATAAACATTATTTTTATCATTCGTCGTTTCGCAAGAAATAAATTATTAATAGCTATATAATTACCCATCTACAGGTGTTCAATCGACTTTTGCCATATCTCCGAAATGAAGTATCACATTTGTATTAAAACATTATAAATAAATTCATACTTTCGAAATCAACATTCCCAGCAATAAAATTTGTTACAATTTTGCTATACTCTGTATATTGCTAATATTCTAGTATAATGTTGCGTTAAATAATACAAAAAGAATTTGAAAATCTTAGAAATATATTTTATTAGACTAGTTAACATGTTTTGATGTCAATTATAATTACAATATTATGTAATTTTGCAATATATTAAGTGCGTGAAACAAGGAAACAGTCTTTGTGAATAAATAATTCTTGTGAATAAATATTTCTTCATGGAAGATATCGCCTTATAATAAATAATACAAAGAGGATTCTTGAAAATCTTAGAAACGTTTTTATTGGACTAGTTAACATGCTTTGATATCAATTATGATTATAATATTATGTGATATTACAGTAATTAAGTGCATGAGACAAGGAAACAATTTTTTTACATAAATATACAGGGTGTTCGGTATGAAACTTCACATGCCTGCTGAGCTTATCGCTTTCTACACGCTGATTCACTCAGACGTTTCAATTAATTACTCTATAACTAGTCCGAATCTTACAAAATGCTGTAGGACTTTTCTTCTCAGTTTGACCCAGTTCTCGGGTGTAAACTTTCATACCGGACACCATGTGTAATACACTTTATAAGAAATATTACCAAAATAACTCGAAAATATTAGGTTATTCAGTTCTTAAAATGTTTTCTCCTCTTTATAAGATAAAAAAATATAATTGTATCTATTTTACTCGGATAATTTTATTTCATTAAATCTTTCGAAAATATGCAAAATTACATTTCTTTGATATGTAAAGATGCATGTAATCGAGACATGAAAACGTACTGTTTCCTTGTCGCACAAAAGTGATGATGCAATCGTAATTATACATTAAGATTAAATCAATAAATACTAGAGTAAGGCACTTTGGAATAAATAAGACCTGAATGCACAATAGAACCGTCGTTGTCATGTAAAAGCTAATGGTCGCTTTTTATATACTATAGATATCGCTCGTTGTAGTTAAACTCTGATCGGATTGTCAGAACTTTTTTGTTAGTAATAAGAGAACTGCTGCTCCTGATTATGGCGCACGGACGCGCCCTGATGACCTGAATGATGGAAGTTTTGGATATCATGAGTCGCTTGCTGTCCTCGATACTGATTACAGCTTGAAGACGTCGAGGAGGACACGTTGCAACTGTTGTTCATAAGCGTGGCTGTGTTGTTGCTTTGAATAGCGAATGGCCATGACTGTAATTAAAATCGTTCTTTCTACATTATTCAATCGAATTTAAATGAATTAGATTGCGATGTGTTTTATGTTTGTGACTCGAGTATTATTAAAATTCGTTAGTCGTCGTAAAATATTGATTTATAATTATAAGCGTCAATATGTCGACACTATATTATAAATTAGATGTCTGTCTATGTACTATCATGAAATCTCGCGTTTCTTTTAGCTCAACTGAAATTTATTCGAATCCATATTTGCATTTTTACAGATAGAACAGTGTCTTTGATCTTTGCGAGAAGAGGGCAACGAAAGACCAACTATTTCGCGGCGGAAAACGGTATGCTTCTTCAAACAACGGAACTAACTTAGAATTAATGGTGGCAAAGGGTGGGTGGAAGGTTTTGGAGTGATTCGATCCACCTGGACAGACATAAACAGAGTGGATGACTGCGAAGACGGCGCTCGCGACTCCGAGTGGATCCACCTGGTCTCTGTGTTATTTTACGGAATCGTTATCAAGTCGAAAGTCTGATTGTAAGAGCGAGAAATAGTTCGAAAATAACTCACTTGGATTTCCGTTAAAATGAGAGTAAGTAAAAAAAATTCTGCTTAATTCTATATTTTGTGTAATGTCTTGCAATTGGAAAAATAACGAATGTGTACTTCTGTGTACGCACAATTAAGACTCTTTACGAGAATATTTTAAAAGCTACTTGAAATTTTTAATTTCTCTGTCTTACTTTTTTTGTTCTAATTCTAATAACTCTCTGATTAATGAAGTAAATGCTAATTAATGTACATTTTTCCCTAATTATTTGTAAAATTTCTTATTATTAATATGCATACGATTCTTCCTATTAATGTTACTTATAGTTAAACTAATTTCCCAAAAAAGAAGGAAAACTTGCTCAAACCTTGATCAGTTTTAATTTTAATGAGAATAGGCTTGGATACTCACTAAGGCCAGTGACAAGGATTTGGTGGTTTCAGGATGAGTTTCACCATCATCTCGTAGCACTGCTCGTAAATGAGCGATATACGTTGCGGCCAAACGTAGGGTATCAAGTTTACTCAATTTACTATCAGCTGGAATCCACGGTAAAGTTGTTTTTAATCGGCAAAATGCTTTGCTTAAAATTCTCATTCGAGCGCGTTCTCGGGCGTTTGCAGCGTTTCGTGGAGCGCGACTGTCCATGTCATCCTTCATGTACTTCTCTTCAGAAGGGTATTCCTCTAAAGATGATGTCGAAGCGCGTCGTTTTCGAGGCATCCTATTGCACCGATAATAGCTATTGTTAATTAATTACTCGATAATTTTAATTAAAAGCGATGCTTTTGTAAATTGAAAGATAAATAGCTTATTATTTAATGAAAGAAACTTTTTAAGAATTATTCAGTTAATCAGAGAGAGCATATAACTTTCTTTATCATATTAGAAACGTCTATTTTATTCCTTTAAAAAATAGAATTTATGTAATTAAAAAAAATCCGTTAAATAGAGAATACTAAAATAGTTATTCTTTCTCTTTTAGATTGAGAAAATTTAAAGAACAGAATCAGGCAAGACTATTTTACAGCATATGATTAATTGTTCATTGACAAATAGTGACTGCAGTAAAAGTAATCAACAATTAAAACGATTAGTTTACTGAAAACTGCACAACAATACAATAGAGAATTCTTAAAATTTAATTTAATTATCACATAAACGAAGCTAATACAATTATCGAACGCGAAAAGTTTTCTCTTTTCTCTCTATTTTATTTTATATACATCAAATAAAAAATAAAATATTTATCTCAATTCTATTTATCTTTTCAGATAAATAAAATTCTAAAAGCTAGCTCATTTTCTTTTAATTTTTCGCGTGTTTTATGTCGCAGAATCTGAATTTATTCGGGAACTTACATAAATTGTGAACTGATATTCTGTTTTTAGTGTCATACGAAATTAAAAGAAAAAATTATTTTTAGGAATAATAATCTTAATAATTATAATTTAATAATCGTTGTTTGCACATATACAGAGATTTTTAAAGGCACAAAACTTCAATTTATTATCTTAACACACTTCCGCAATAAGACATATTTATAATCACACAGAACTTCAGATATAAAGAAAACACAAGTATAACAAAGTTGCGAAGTAGGATCTGCAGCGAATCACTGTTTGATTTTTAATTCATGATTATCAACTCAATTACTTTAACATGAAGATCAAAGACCAAAGTACAAAATTATGCAATATAACTTTGCATATAAAGAGTAATATAAAAACTTTCCTTTTCTTTCAATTAAATCTAAAACTACACTTAGATCGTTGATCATCGTCGTTGTCACTTGCGCCCGACCGGCGCAATTAATAATGCAACTTGCTCAGTACCTGTAATCGATTATTTCTTCTTTTTATTCGCGATCACGCGAGTGTCTATCAGAACGTCACAACAGATCTCGCCTGCGGCGTGCAACTAATTGTTAGTCAATGTTCTCGGAGCAGAAACCGAAAGATGAACCGGGAGGAGCAACGCGAATGGGAAGAGAGTGAAAAGTCAGGCAGAAGATGTGTTCGTTGGAGGGACGCGGTGATTTGGGACGTCCCGAAAACCAGGCGGAGCTTTCGAACATCAGTCGCTAGTCTCATTCGCCTCATCTCGTTTTCCGAGATGCTGCTTGATCCAATCCGCAGAAACGCCGCGGCATTCGTAGCCACCTGGCACATCCTTCCTGCTTTTCTTCCTTTCCTCTCTTTTTCTGTCTCTGTGGAAATGCAAGGGTAAACAAATCAAGACCCGTATTAATATTCTACATTTTGATTTTATGAAATCATTTGTCGCGTGAATTTTTGACTTTCTGCCACTTTGATGGCAATCGTTCATTCGATCTATTGACTTTGATTTTGATACAATATAAAATAATGTATAAAAATATATTACTTGTTTAAATCTCTCTGAATATTATGCTAATCGCTTTTAAAGAGAAACATACATTGCAATTGTGATTCAGATAACATTAAAAGTAATTCATCGAAGATTATGATAACTATACTTATTGTTAGTGAGTAATATTGTAGATAGAATAATATTGACATTTTACCAAATATGAAAGAATTGTTTTTCTTATCGTAATCATCATATTGTATTTAATTCTTTAAGATAAATAACTTTTAAATATTTTGACGTATAACATTCGATTTAACAAAGAGAGAATGCTCTTCAGATATCGCATGTAACTATAATATGTGATACTTTAATTGTATTTAATTCTATATATATATATATATATATACTCGTATATATATATATATATATATATATATATATATATACTCGTATATATATATATATAATCTCTCATAATTATTATTTAATCGCCTCGCGAGCTCGCATAGTTGCGTAATTGTTCGCATATACAGTAGAATTAATTTTTCTCGTACTCACGGGAAGTTGCGATGGATTCCATGATGTCGATCGCTAATATTAAATTAATATCTAACAATGACTTTGAATTATGTCCTACGACTATATTTCCCTCTGTCCATACGTGTGCACACATACGCTGTCCTCATCTATTCAGATTTTCGCTCCAAGAGGAAGGGTCGACCGATTCATAATCCATCGCAAATCCCTGTCAACCGGCAGTCATCCGTTTCGTCGAAATTGAGATTCGAAATGGATCCTGTAATATGAGATTTGCGGTAGTCCCTACTTAGAATACTGGAGAAAGCATTAAATTATTGCTCGACAAATTCTGAAAGATGTCTGGCAATCCGACACTCTCCGACCTTTTTTCACCAATATGCGTCTCGTGGAGTCATTTAAGAGATTTGTAACAAACCGTGAATAAGAGCGGGGTACTTAACACCTAATACAAGCAAAAAATATTGGATATATAGATTTAATATCTCATTATTTATATTTTTATATTTTTTATATTTATATTATTAATATTTTTTTAATAATATAATCTTTTTCAGCGAAAATATAGAAGTTATTTTTGTAGTCAATATAACATTATTATGTCTTCCATCGTCGAAAACTGTGGATTAATAATTATAATTGTATTTAAAATGCAAACAGAATTTAGTTGAAAATAGAAGGTAAAGCAAATATTAATTATCGATATCGAATTAAGGGGTAATACCTAGTCAGCAGGCCGAAAAAAAGTATTTCTTTGAGAATTTTTTTTTAACTTTTAGGTATATTTATTTCATCGATTCTCTATCATAATATATATCTATCAGAGAAGTTTTTATAATTTTTTCAATTTAAAATATCGAGGAATATAGGCACAATAGCTGTTTTTCCGGAAGAAACATATTTTTTTTTTTTCAGAGGCACTTGGCGGTGAGCAAGATTTCTCAGAGCTAAATCATCTGATATCAAAAATTCAAAAGGATTCAGCTTTCGTATAAAGTAATCTGGCAGGTAAACGAAGGATTTTACAAATTGATTTTTTACAAAATGACAATTGTTTAACGCAAAAATATGAATTTTTCGTATTCAAAAATTTTCATTTTTGTTAATTAAAAAAAAGTTTTCATCAAAATAAAAATCCCTTCGTTCACCTATTAGATTACTTTATACAAAAGCTGAATTTTTTTGAATTTTTGATATCAGATGATCAGGCTTCGAGAAATCTTGCTCACTGTCGAACAAAAAAGTCTCCGAAAATAGCTACTGTGCTTATATTCCCTGATATTTTGAATTGAAAAAATTATGAAAACTTCTCTGATAGATGTATTATGATAATCAATAATCAAATAAAAATACCTAACAGTTAAAAAAAATTCCCAAAGGCCTGCTGACTAGGTATAACTCCTTAAATGTGTACTTATTTAAATAGTCCTTCTAAATATTTGTAAAAATATGCCACGTATTTATTGTAATTTAATTTATGAATTGTATGCCCAAAAGAAGAAATTTTTCATAATTATATTATATAAAATATGTGTCTATAAAAAAGATAATAATTTATCAAAAATTATTTTACTTGCTTCTTTCCAGATTTTATCTAAAACATTTAATTCATATAATTAAAAAAAACGCAGGCTTAAAGATTATACCGTTGATGAAATTTTTTTATTTATTTTTAATTTTTTTTACCAAGTGGACAAAAAGCGATTATGTATGGCTAAATGTGGACAAATCAAATACCAAAGCATTTTTATAAAAATTCGCATCTCGAGATGCTAACATCACGGATCTCGACGCGACGTAACTCGCGCTAACTTCACATCGTATTTTTCCGATCCGCTGTAAGATGGCGCCGAGTGTGCCGGTAGTGCGACGTGCGATATACGTGCCAGGCGCATTTGCGCGAGTCGAGCGGAGACGAATCGAGTCGAGAGTGTCGCGAGGTACCGTGGCCCCTTTTTCCCCCGAGGAGGTTTCTCACGGGCTCTTTCGGCCAGACCCGGTGCTCCACGCCCGTTCGCGTACGCGCGGGATCGATTCAGGGTCCGGCGTCGACGACGATTCACGAACACGGCGACGAAAACGCCGGATCCGCCGCCGCGTAATCTCGATGTAACGACATTTCCGGAAGGCGAACTGACGTCCGCTCGCGGAATTTTTGGCACTGACGGCACGCCGTTCAAAAGAACGTGAGTCACGAAATCGCATTAGACATCGCGCTCGGCTACGCCGGGAATCGACCTGTTCCTGCTTGATTAGGGAGGTTAAGTTTCGCGACGTTGACGGTGCAGGAAGAAGCGCGGTAATTTGATAGAATTTTTAATTTGCATAATTTTTCAGAGCTCGTCTCGATTCGAGCTTTGTTCGAGTACGGAAACAAAGGAACATCAGTATTAGAGTTAATAATCTTTATTTATGAAATATTGTAGTTTAATAATGACTACGCTGATGTAAACCGTTTAAATTTCACTTATTAATTGAGCACTAATTACCATTTATGGCATCAGTGTTCTGGAATATTTTTAGACTTGTGAAATAAAAATGAATAAATCTTGCATATCTTGCATAATAATATAGTTATTTTGTCAAATACATTATTATTAATTATAACAAAGCAATATAGAAATAGTCACGTTTGTAAATTCGGTAAGAAAATATAATTTAGAAAATTTTTTTTACATGACAAAAATGTATGTTGAATGAATATATGGTACGCATTATGATATGTCATACATTCATTATTAGATTCAACATGACAATATATGTTGAATGTATAATTAATATATTTTTAGATAGATACATATTTTTATTATTTGTTTCTAGGTATTTTCTATATTCATCTAAATTTAAACATGTCAGAAGAACATCAATTGCCTTCTGATTCCGATGAAGATGACGAAGATTATGTTCCTGATGGCGCCGACAGTGATCCAGTATCCGAGGTAGAGTCCGAAGGTGATATTGAGAGTGGCCCAGAGGATGAAAACGATGAGAACAAAAGAGAAACTGGACAGAAGAAAGATACAAAGAGGTCTAAAGGTCGAAGGAGTAAAAAGACAAAGCGTAGAAAGACTTTAGAAAAATCAGAAGAAGGAAGTAAAGATGAAGAAGAATGTAAAGAGAAAAAAGAGCTCACTGAGGAAGAAGAAAAAAAGAGAGCGGACTCTCTTTGGGCTGATTTTATGAAGGATACAGGTAAAGCCGACAAAATATGAATACAACTGAATATGAAATGTCACATATTATATGATTACATAATACATGACGAATATTTATTGTTAAATTTGAAATAATATGAAGTAATACTTGAGAAGTTTGTTTATCTTAAAGGACAAAGTACAATATAATATATCTATAATGTTATAATAGAATTTCAGTAATTATATCTTTTTATAATATAATTATTAAAGATGTATTTAAAGATATTATCGAGCTTAATGTCATATTTTAGAAACAGAGTTGATAAAAGTAATAAACCTACTTAACCCTCCATGTGGGTGCATCAAAATTTAAAACGTAAGAAGGTACGTGGGGTGTAAATTACACCCCACATTATTTCTAAATGATAAACTAATTTCTAAAAAATAATAAACTAATTATTTTTCATTTTTTGTTTAATATTATTCAGTATTGAATATATCGTAGAATATATAAACAAATCAGACCTTTAATTTTAACGTTTTCTTATTAACAATTGGTTCTATACTAAAATGCATCCAGAACGCTTATGTGAAATCTAGAAAAAGAAAAAGTCTGGGGTGTAAAAATACACCCTACGCACCTACTGAAAAGTTAAAAGATGCTAATATAATATCTAAAAAAATGCAAACGTATAATATAATTGTATAATTTTTTTACAGCTGTTGTGAAATCAAAGCCACAGAATTCAATCAATAAGTCGAACGAGAGATCGTCACCGATTCAAAAGCCAAAAGTCCAAGAAAAGGTTAAGATAACTAAGGTTTTTGAATTTGCTGGTGAAGAAGTAAAGGTTGAGAAGGAAGTATCAGTTGACTCCGCGGAAGCCAGATTATCGCTTTCTACGGCCGAAAATTCCGCCGCGAAGCCATCGGAATCCGCATCTCCCGCAGTCAGAGAACGAGAGCGAGGCGGCGTTAGACGCGTCGGATTAGGCGGCATCTCTTCGGTTCTGGGACAGATCGGAAAAAAGGCCAAAATTAGCACGTTAGAAAAATCTAAACTGGATTGGGACAACTTCAAAAAACAAGAGAACATCGAGGAAGAAATTAATACTCATAACAAAGGCAAGGACGGATATCTAGAACGGCAAGATTTTTTGCAGAGAGCGGATCTACGACAATTTGAAATTGAGAAACAGTTACGGAATTCTAGCAGACGTAGTTCGCGGTGAATTCACATTTTCTCGTTTACATGCGTCTTTTCTTTCGAGATGGGACGCAGAGATAATAATATCGTGATAGGAAATATTTACTCGCCGACTTGCCAAACTCGAGCGCTTGTTGCACACGTTTAGCCTAAGTTATTCGAGTTTTGTGCTACATTTTGAGTAATACACGAAAGGAACATTGCCTCGTTTTTCTCGACTCGACAACGTGCTAGCTACGATAGCGATCGATGGTTTCTTTGAAGAGGGACCGATCATTCCAGTGTTTTGAGACTCATTCTCACGCGTACGTAATATAATAGCTTAATTTACTCTTAGCGAGCCTTTGTCTCGGCCTGATGACAGAACTTCGCATCGAAGCAGATTGTTCGAAGCTTTCGGCGCTTCTCAGAAAAATTGTGCCCATGTAGAATAGGTCCACAAAATATTTTTTTTATTTCATTTCAGTGGGACGCGATACGTTTGTATGTGTAGTACGAATATATAAATTCATACATTAATAATAGAACGATTAATCGAAAGTTACGAATGAATACGAAGGAATATATGTTTTAGGTAACATAACAAAATGGTAACGTAATGACATTAATTGACCTCATGACCACTGCCTCTGGCACTATATGTGGAATATTATATTTATAAATAGACCTTGTAATAGATAATATAGATTATTATGTTGAAAGTTGCGGCGAATTTTGTATGTTATCTATGTCTTGAATTGTTATATAGAAAGATAGTACAATACATAAAATACATTATTACTTTCGTGTAATGTATAGATAGCAATATCAACATAATACATACATAAGTATACTCAATATCCAATTAACAATCCTCAATTCAGCTCAGGTTACAGTTTCCTCGATATACGAATTTGAGATACATTTTAGTGTAATTCCACACAAGGACTGCTTTATATTTGTGAATTCTTTAATAATGACACTGAATAAATTGTCGAAAAGAAAAATGATATTTGATATTTTCAAAACATCAAACTGGTTGATATTTTTAAAATATTAAAATTTGCAACCAGTCCAAGCAGTAAGGAACCCGAAAATAATTTACAAAAAATACATATATATAT
>VBVR01001723.1:14857-27777 GCA_011638315.1 Tetramorium parvispinum | reverse complement strand
TCGATTTTAAGGGACTGACGAACGCGCAGCCATTATGGGTCTTACCTCTTTATTCCCTTTTACCTGGACACAAACAGGCCAGAGTAAGTGCATTAAAAAAAATCAGTTGTGGTCCTTTTGATATTAATTGAGGAGAGAGAGATAATTAATTAATTAATTTTACATTTAATATGATGTTAGGTGTTTGAGCCACCGCCGGAAGGATGCCGCTTATGCGTAGTATCCACTAATGTCTCGGAAACCTCGCTAACGATTCCTAATATCAGATACGTTGTAGATAGCGGACGTTGTAAAACTAGGCTGTATGACAAGGTGACAGGTGTAAGCACGTATCACATTAGTTACGCGAGCAAAGCAGCGGCCACTCAACGTGCCGGCAGAGCCGGTAGAACTCGACCTGGTCATTGTTACAGGTATCTCGAATTATCCCGCAATTTACACACATAAAAATCTTTAATAAGATGGCCATTATAAATTGTAGATTTCGTCAATTCTTAGAAATTTCAAAGTTCTAACTAAAGTCATATGTATAAATTACATTCTTAATCTCTTGTATATATATATATATATATATATATATGTATCTACATTTCTTTTTACAGATTATATTCATCGGCTGTGTACGACAACGATTTCGAGGAATACAGCCAATCAGAGATTCAGAGAAAACCAGTGGATGACTTGATGCTGCAGATGAAAGCGATGAATATAGACAAAGTCGTGAACTTTCCGTTTCCCACGCCACCAGATATCGTGCAGTTGAAATCCGCGGAGAGGCGGCTCACGATACTCGAAGCATTAGAGCCGCCTTCGAAGAAACTGAAAGGTAATCAAACCGGGAGGAATATTCATTGGCATTTAGATATTGCAAAATTACAATGCGTAGGATTGAAACACTCGCAACTTATTATATAAAGCATATAATTATTCTTTTATGTTTAAAACATTAAATTGTCTAAAGCACAAAATTAAATGTTTTCAATATTTAGACATATACTGCGCGAAAGTGACGCCACTTGGACGCAGTATTGCCGCGTTTCCGGTTTCTCCTCGTTATGGCAAAATGTTGGCCCTGTCACATCAACATAACTTATCGAAATATACGATATGCATGGTAGCAGCTCTCAGCGTACAAGAAGTGTTGATAGAGGCACTCGACATGGAGGGTCCAACTAAGAGCAGATGGCTAGAAACACGCCGTTCTTGGGCCGGGACTGGCAATAATTTGCTTCTCGGTATACAATTTTGAAATTATTTTTCGTTCATATAATGAATACGAACGATAAATTATACCTTTCTATTTATGCACAGGTGATCTAATGGTTTTGATAAGAGCCATCGGAACTGCCGAGTACGCAGGGTCGAAGGGAAAACTGTTGTCATTCTGCGAGGAAAATGGCTTGAGACACAAAGCTGTAGTCGAGATTAGGAAACTTAGGCAACAGCTCACCAATGAGATTAATTTAAATGTGCCGAATCTAAATTTAATTATTGATCCAAAGTACGTATCTTTTATATAAATGTGTACTTGTAACATCCCTTATTCTGAATCTATAGAATTTAGAATTTAGAATTATAGAAATCTTTCGGAATTAAAGGGAATCCCGATTAGTTCAGAATAATGGAATTCAATTATACATTACAACATGTTTGAAAAGTTTGTCCACAACGAGAATTCTTACAGAATGCCGTTACCAACTGATATAGAAGCGAAATTGCTGCGTCAGATAGTCCTTGCGGGTATGGCGGATCAAGTCGCGAGGAAGGTTTTGCCCCACGAAGTAAAAGAGGATCAGGATAAGGCCAAGTGGAAACATGCTTACAGGTATGCTATTAATTATTAGTTATTAAAAGTCTCTAATTAAGCATGACTTCTCTATTCTGAGTTATCTTTCAGAACACCGGAAATGGAGGAACCTGTATTCATGCATTCCACGTGTGTTTTACGGAAAAAAAGCCCGGAATGGGTGGTTTATCAGGAGGTGTACGAAACGAATAAGATGTACATGCGAGGTGTCACGGCGATAGAACCCGAATGGTTGCCGAAGTTCGCACCATCGCTGTGCCATCTCAGCGAACCACTGATTGAACCACCACCAAGGTATTTTTAGCATTGTTACTCTGTTGTTTTTCTTATTTATAAAAATATTAATCTTTATTATCATCGAATATAACTTTCATTTATAGATATAATCAAGGAACCGGGAAAATCATTTGCCGCGTGTCTGGTACATTTGGGAAGGCAGGATGGCCATTACCGTTAATGGATATAGAGCATCCGTTGACGGTGGACGGTGTCAAATGGTTCGCATATTTCTTCTTGGAGGGTCAAGTGTGCCCTAAGTTGAAACGATTTGTCCCGGCGCTGTTGACGACACCCGGTAGCATTACCAAATCATGGGCCAAGTAAATCACATTGTTCTATTTCCTTTCAATTTCACGTTGATTTATCGAATGTAAATTACGTCAATTCTGCGATTTTTCCAGATTGATACCACGTACTCAAATAATCGTACAAACGCTACAGTCGCAGGGAGTCATGTCTAAAAACAAATTGAAAGAAATTTGGAATTCGGACAAGAAATGTGAGATTATTTCGATTTATATTATATATTTATACAGCTAATTTTGCACATTGTTTCACAATTAAACGCTGGAATGTTTTAATTTCAGTTTTGCTGCCAGCCTATCAAAAGTGGCTGCCGGAATCTGCGCATGCAGAAGTGGCACAGTTATGGCCGCCCTTGTAATTAAGAATGTAACATTAGGATTGTAATTATGTAGCTTTTTAATAATTAAATTATTTTGTAATATAAAAAAAATTGAAAAATTGAATATGCATTGATCTTGATAGCTGTGTTATTGTAAGAAAATCTGAAAAGACCTTGCGGCAATTGATCGAAATTTAAATTTCCCTCCTATCATTTTATTTCTTCATGAAAAATAATTACTTTTATTTTGCTCGAACCGCGCCGCATTTTAAATAGTTATCCACGCATCGTGATGGTTCGCCTCCTTCGACCAATGAGAAACGGAAACTACGGAAAGCCGAGGAGCAATATGGCGGCGAGGATCGCGAAGCGGCGCGGCGCCAGCCAACCGTAGCCAACTTCGCAGTGCTCGCAACTCCATGCAATCCGGAAGATGTTCCCCATCTGTCACCCTATCTCTCTCTTTCTCGCTCCCTTCCTTCCTCCCTCTCCGTCTCGGGATAACGATTAGAGGCGCATACCGAATAACATCGATCCCGATTTCTAAAACGGGGTCACCACGCAGGGGGCAACAATCCAGCGCGGCGCGCCGTCCGCGAGAATAGATTCGCGCGCGAAGCGAGCGAGCGAGCGAAGCGAACTCATTCGTCCGTCCGTCCGTCCGCGCTCGTTCATTCATTCACGACCGCGTCGCGCGCGCGATCGCCGTCGTGTTGTGTTTACCCGAGCGTCGCGAGTGTGTGGAAGACGAGTTCGACGAGATTCAGCGTCGTTGGTAAAGTCTACTCTCGGCATCGGCGACCAGGCGACCCGCGTCGTGGACGCGTCCACGCTTCGCCGCTGTCACCCTATCGCTTTTTCCCTCGCCCGTCGTCTCTCGCCCCCCCCCCTTCTGCCTCTGTGTGCATTCGTGCGTGCGCGCTCTTTCTCTCTCTTTCTTCTCTTTCGTTCTCGCACGGCCGAGAATGACGGGCCGCAGCACCGCTCGTCCCCGCTGGCGGTGGTGTGTCGTTTCCGTCAACGTACGTCGCGCCGACGACGCGGAGTGAACTCGTCGCGTCCGTCCCTCGTCGTACGACTTTAGCCAGCCCCTGGCAAGCGAAGAAGATGGATGCGACGATTGAGCGGGAGTGCAGCGCGCTGGGCGGTTTGTTTCAGCAGATCGTCACTGACATGAAGGTGAGGAAACGTCCGTTTCACTTTGGGCTCGACCGACCGCGATCGACGCTCCGCGCATTTTTCCGATGTTTACCTTGGAGTCCCTTCCTCCCCCCCCCTCCCAGTTTAGACGTTTTACGACATTTGGGTTTCAGGATTTTTACGCTACGATTTTACAATTTTACAGTCCTTTTATTTTGTGGACACTCGTTATTTCACGCCTTTGCGTGACAAAATTGCCCGTTCTTTTTTCTCACGATTTTAAGAATTATTGCGAATTTCCTGTTCTTGACCTACATCTGACTCGCAGAGATCTTTTGTTTTGAAAGAAATAATCTTTTGAATATTTTGCGTCATACGTTTAACGTTGCAAATGCAATTTGTAAGATGCATGAAATATATGAGTGAAAGTGGAGCAACTATTGGGAGAAGTAAAATCAAAAGTTTCCTTTTGAATGGCGAAAAAAAGAGAGAAGTAACAGCCTACAGTTTCATATGATTTTGTTTTTATCACGAAGCTGTTTTGCAGTTCAAAATACTTGCAAATGTCACTGTTGACAAGCACTAATATCCTACTAATTGATACTCTCCTTATTCATATTTTATAAATCCTTTGCAATTTCTCAAGATTTTAGAACTAATGCGAATTTCCTGTTTCTGACCTACATTTGACTCGCAGAGGATCTTGTTTTGGCAGGAATAATCTTTTGAATATTTTGCATTGTACGTTTAACGTTGCAAATGCAATTTGTAAGATGCATAAAATGTATGAGTGAAAGTGGAGCAACTATTGCTTGCGAGAAGTAAAATCAAAAGTTTCTTTTTGAATGGCAAAGAAAATAGAGAAGTAACAGCCTATAGTTTCATGTGATTTTGTTTTTATCATGAGACTGTTTTGAGGTTCAAAATACTTGCAAATGTCACTGTTGACAAGCACTAATATTCTACTAATTGATACTCTCCTTGCTCATATTTCATAGATCTTTCTGTAATTTCTCGTGAGAGCAAATGCTTCCATTTTAAACGCAAATAAAATATTCTAGTATTGTTATTTTATTGTTTAAAGTGTTATTAAAATATTTGTTTTGGAAGAAACAGGAATAAAAGTATTTATTTCGTATTATTCGTACGAGTTAGTTTCTCCTATGAGTCATAACATTGCATTAGAAAATACGTTCTATAAATTATGTAGTAATTTATATATGTTTATATGATTGGATAAAATACGTGGGCGTGCGTGATTACACTATCTTTAAACAGTATATCAGTCTAAATTGCTGTTTGACTAACGCTATAAAAGCTAATATTAAAACTACATATATCAGTGTCTCGGTAAATGGAATTAAAAATTCTTGCATGCATTATAACACATTGTTTCTTTTTATAGAACGGAGCACCACTTTGGGAAGATTTGATTTCGAAAGCTACCAAGTTACACGCGAGTTTGAGGTGAAAAGATTTGTATAATTTCAAATATGTTATTATTATACTTTATAATAATTATGTAAGTTCAAAAGTATAGATTGTATGAAGTACAATTCTTATGTACTTCAGATTTTTCAATATTTTATCGTACACTTATATATTTATGCTGTCTTCAAAGTTTATGTAAAAAATTCTGCTTTAGAAATTTTTATCTTTAACGTGAAACATATGTTATTGCAGAGCTGCCATTTTGGCTATTTCCGCATATCTTGAGGCTTTTCAGAAAATAGCAGATGCTGCAACTAATGCCAGAGGTACGTCCCAATTGATTAATTAATGATAATAAAACTTTTGTTGCTTATATGATTTGGATTATTAAATGTCTGCATCGAATATGTTTACATGAATAAAATAAAATGAAAAAAATGTGCTGAAACATTTAAGGTGCAACTAAGGAAATTGGAACAGCACTAACACGAATATGTTTGAGACATAAAGCGGTAGAAACTCGTATGAAATCATTTACTAGGTATGTTATAATGTTTTATGCAGCTTAATTAATTTTTTTTTTAAATTTCCATTCAGTAAGTTCCGAAACATTCTTCACACTCATATCTATTGTTTGCTTCTTTTAAGCGCTATTATGGACTGTTTGGTGCTGCCTTTACAAGAGAAATTGGAAGATTGGAAGAAGTCTTTAATCAATTTAGACAAAGAACATGCCAAAGGTTAACGATTATTGCAATACCCTGATAAATTGCATTTTCAAGAAGAGTCGCTCTCCTGTAATCCGATATCTCGCGCTATTTTTAGAATTCAAAAAGGCAAGAGCGGAACTAAAGAAACGTTCTACCGACACTCTACGACTGCAAAAGAAGAAAGCACGAAAGGTTCAAGTTCACTTACACGTTCAAGGACAGTCTCAAAGCCACGGGACCTGTTCCGATGTAGAGCTCAATAAGATGTTGGAGTCATCAGCAGCGGTTGTTCAGGAGAAAAGACTGAGTTTAGAAGAAACAGAACGGAAAGCCGTCCGTGCAGCCCTTCTCGAAGAGAGGGGCAGATTCTGTCTTCTTGCCCGATTCCTGAAACCTGTACTTGTTAGTATTCTAAAGTATATACGTGTATATACATATATATATATATATATATATATATACACATTCGTTAACCGACATACAAAGACGATGTATACACATACATAAATGCATAATCAACCGTTTAGGACGAGGAAATAGCGATGTTAATGGAATTGACGCATCTGCAAGAAGTCTCCGATCAATTGCAAAGACACGCCGCGTCACCGCATCACTTACCGCCTGCATCCGAGCAGGTAATAACGGACATAAAAGGTTGCGACGTTACTCAATGGTCATTGGCTACGCCACCGTCGAGTCCGTCGTTGTCTCTCGGATCGAGGAAGAGTTCTATGTGTTCGATCAGTTCTCTAACTAGTAGCAGTAGTGGATCTTGTAAAAGCCATCCGAGCCCGTCTGGACACCCGTGGCACAGATCGCTTTCTCAGGTAATTACGCGTCGGCAGTATCTTTTGTTTTCTCCGTCTTTTTCTTCTTCCACCTCGTTTTTTCTACGGATTGATCCATTAGATGTTTTTTTTTTATGCCGCATGAGAACACCATTAATGCATCAGCTGCAATGCACCTAGTAGTCACAAACATAGATTTCATAGCACGAACTAATCGCTATATTTGCCCGCCGAGCTTATTGTATGTGGTAGTCGATGTTGTACTCGTTGTAGCCAGTTGGTGTCAGGCCCGCCAGCATCAGCGGCATCTCGACGTTGCGCCACTTGACCGGTGGCAGTTCCCGCGACTCTGGTTTTACATCACAGGATACGTTGTACAATCAACCGATTTCCGAGCATCAGGTAAGGTCGTTTAGCAATTAGCAGAACACGATGAGTAGTCTTCTCAGGACGGACGATAGGCGTGCAACGAAAGCTAGTCGTCTCCATTCAGTGACGAGAGTTCCTTAAAAGAACATTCACTTTTTTTTAAATAGTCTACAATTAAATATCGATTTTACAAGTTCCAAAAAATGTATATATTAAAGTCTCATAGCACAGTGAGAAGATTTAAAGCATTACAAATTTCCACCGCCTAGTGATCATGCTCCTAGATTTGCTTATGTTCTCAGTTTTGAACAAAGTTTATGTAGTTTAATTTTAAGAATGCACTTTTGTACGTTGTATTTCGTTCTGTTCCGTATCGTTGTATTGGCGGTCGATTAAAGAGGCGACTCGTGTTTTTAGGTATCGAATGTGTCGTCTCTAAGTAATCAAAGTACCGGTTGCACTGTAACACGACCCGTGACAACTTCTACTTGGCCTGATTTGCAGGAAACATCCGTTCAGTACGATCGGCAAAATCCGGGTGCAGTGAACGAACGACCACATACTATTTCCTCTGGTAAGCGATATTTACATATGTGTTCGCCATGTAATACAATTCCACGGAATTCGATTCAATCATGTTTATTTTTTTATTTGTTTTAGCGTACGAAAAGGGGCATCAAAGACCGGCCCTCAGCGTCTACACATTCCAAGCTCCGGATCGCGACAATAGCAGTTGCTGCCACAGCCAGCCTGCTTCTCCGGTTTCCTCTTCCTCTTCATGTTCTTCCTCGAATCAGCAGTTGTCTAGGGTGCAGCTCCGTAGAAATAATGGCGGCACTCGTCCACCTATACCCAATAGATGTTCTAGTTTGGAACGACCGACTATTCCAGTGAAGAACGAGCCGCCTGGGAGTCCTCGAGGGAAACCAAAGTTGCCGCTTCCGGCTCATTTGGCGAAAGGTTTGTATAACATCGCTATATAATTGTGTTTCACGTTGACAGATTTACCGTTATTACTGACAATTTTGATATAGAATTGGCAAGCCATCAACTCCAACAACCGATGTACGTAAACATGCACGAGTTAGCGAATTTAGCTGCCAGTCGTGCTCAGGAGATGCAGCTTCCATTGCCTCCCCCTCCAGCACCGTTAACTGCACCAGGAATTGATAAGGTATGTGAACAAGAGCGACAAGGTAATAAATAAGATGACACCAATATTTTAAACAAATATTTTATTGCTACTTACGGTCCGTCGAATCTTGTAGACCGAAGTCCCGGAGAAAGATGCCGGCAGTCAGACATCCGAATCTAGTTTAGAATCCAGTAGCGGATACGGAAGCCAAAATACTTTGCCGCATTCTCATTCTCTTCATAATCAAAACGAGAACACGTGGACTGTACCTGGCGCCGCGGCCACGATAATGACACGCCGAGGGTCGACACAGCAGGTGAGCAGACCGCCGCCGCCGACAAGACGCACATCCACTGTCATCACCGCACCTCCCACTGAAGATCGGGGCGAGAACGTTTGCGATGAGACGGAGAACCTTCCTCCGCCGCCTGCGTTTCTTCTCGAAAGCTCTTCACCCACAGTCAGCCCTACGCCTCAGAGGTAGAAATCAATATTGCTGTATAATTGAAGACTTTGCCATGATGGCTTAATATTTTTCCGTTTCTTTATATAAATCCACAGTTCTATTTAATTCCTTTTATTTCCCTTTTTCCGTAGATCCATCTCTGTTTCTGAAACGGTGAGAACTCTGACCGAGCTCCGTCACACGCCAGCTAGTCCGTCGCTGTTACGGAAAGCTACCGGACAACAGCAGGCGCATAGTAATCCTGCGGGCGTCATCCAGCATAATGCCGTGCTGCAAATAACTCGTTCGTCGGTGGAACGTTCCTGCTCGGGTGCCCGTTCGTCATCCCAAGAACGCGGATCTATCGGCGCGCAAACGACCAATGTAGCCAGTAATTCTACCGTTAGCCAAGGTGGTCAAGCTGCGGGCCAAGGACAGGGACCGGGTGGCGTGGGCCAAGGGTTCATGGCAGTGCTCAATGCTAAACTCATCGGTACCATAAGCAGCAGTGGCGCGGCGGGCGGCAGCCCGAAATCTCTCAGAAAACAGTCACTCTCGGAGCAGCAGCAACAGCAACAACAGCAGCAGCTACAACAGCAACAGCAGTCCAACAAGAACGTCAAAACGGCGGCTCCCGGCTTCCTCGAGACATTGAATGCTAAACTGGCGCAGCAGCAACAGGCCCTGCAGCAGACGGGTACAAGCAGATCTGCGAGTATAAGACGTATCATGGGTAATCGCGTGCCCATCATGGATCCTCTGCAAATGAGAGACTCCCTCATGGATCAGATTAGACGGGGTACTCCGCTGAAGAAGACCAGCGGCCCGATCAACGATCGTTCGGCACCCAAAATCTACTGAGTAGTCCAGCAGCGACCTTCGCGTAAGTCCGTAATAAGCGTCGCGTTGTTTTACGAGCAACGTGCTATTCTCACTCTGACATAATTGAAATACGCGCGAGATACAATAAAAGCCAGTCGGATAGAAAGCAGTATCTTCCGATTCTTCATCTATATTTTTGTGCATCAATTTCGAATTACGTGCGTAAATGTACCGAGACTGCCACGTTTACGTTTATTGCGTCGCTGTAATTTACCGCCCACTCAAATTCTCCTGATAACACGCAGGCTCCATATTAAATCGATATATGATTTATTGTACAATAACGAGGCACGTGATTGAAGCAACACGCGCAATTAAGTAAGAATCGACCGGGAGTAAGTTTGCGTAGGTTTAACGGCGTTATTATATATAGCGATTATATTGTAGTGTAATATCCGAAAAGAATGCAGCATGTAGGAAGATTTTTATAATGCGTATTAATATTTATAAAGGAAACTGATTTGATTATAGGGAATTGTCTCGTAAGATCTGTACCGATACAACGACAATACTCCAGTACAACTTGTGTCTTATAGTTCTATATTTTTTCTGCTTAACACACAGCTTGACACGAACGATTTTCTTATTGATCTATTATCGCTACTGCTTAGTCTGTAAACGAATATACGGATCCTGGTGGATCCCGCGAGAAAGTCATACATAATTTAATATCGAGCTTGTGTATCGAGTCGTGAAACTTGTAAATGCATATCCACGTAAGATGTAAACATCTTACACATGTTTTTTCATTTTTATATGAGAGGCGCGAATCTGTTTTAGTTTCTATGTTTTTTTTTAGTGTTCCATGTTTAATTTCGTCGAGATGGCCGTTTTTCGGTAGTGTATTTTCCGCCATCGAAATGTATCTCGGTTAAGAATCGGGGATACATATACTAATAGTATATACTATGCGACATCTATCTCAATGTCGATAAATGTTAATAAGCGTATGTGTCGCGCCTTCGCGAAGGTGATGTATTTTACGGTCGTCATCGCTTGCAAGCTACATTCACTGCGTCTCTTGGCGAATTTAAAAGAAAAAGAAATGTCCTCAATTTGGGGCGAAAGTCCCGAAATAGAGCATCGCTCCATTGTCGAATGTTAGACGTCACGTTGTTAGAATCTTTTTTTTCGTTTATACATTGTGTCATTTATGCGCATCGTTTTTCGTTATTCATCGTTCTTGTCAATGCATGTTCGCCGCAAATATACACTGCCTACTCTTGTCTTGGACATCTGCAGTCGAAAACACGTGTTTCAGATCATCTAGCGCGAGATAGACGGCGAATACTGATTATTACTGCCAATTACATTCATCCTTTCATTCCTTATGTAGTTAAGTTCTCAATGGTATTGTAGCAAACCAGAGCGCGATGGATAGTGTATAGTAAGCAATAGTATATATGTTTATTTATTTCAAGCATTTAACTGTATACAGCGTGAATAAATAATACTTCCAGAGAGAATCTCTATCCATTTGATATTTAATAGTTTGTTCTTTGGAAAGTACGAGGTCTAACGTAATAACGAACGGAAAGTAGATTCGATTAAAGTATCATTTCGCTGGTGGGAAACTCGATTTTATCGACGTTAAATGTCAAATGGACAATATAATCACGGATTAAAAGCATATTAAATAAATAATCGTACATACATTATAACGAAACACTATTTAATGTAGCGAGGATTGGATTCGGGTGATTGTTAATTTGTAATAACTATTACAATGCGATCAAACATGAGCAACAAATAAAGATACGATACATTCGTTTGGAACTCCAAAATATTTTCACATTTCTTGTTTGCTTCTGTCATTCTCGTACATACGTGTGAAAATAACTCAAATCGAATTTTATCAGATTTCTTTTCTTTGTTAGAAAGGATCGTTTCTTTTTTGTTATATAAAAGGATCGTTTCTTTTTTGTTCTATAAAAGTGTCGTTTCTTGGCTTTCTAGGATTAAATTTGCACAGTAAGTTTATCTGGAAACAGTATCAAGTGTTTAAAAAAACTTATTCGCAAGCTAGTTGTAAAAATATGACGTATTATACATAATCCATTTTAAGGCATAGTGCACGTTCAAATTGACGATGAAAAATATGGCATTAGAGACATTTTGTGGATGCATTAAATTACCCAATTATTGTATCATAAATCGCTGTGCTTTATTTACAGTTTATTTAATTCATGAATTATTTGCTATTCACAATTATGAGTTGAACGTATATAATGCAACATAACTTTCGCTGTAAAAATGACACTTTATTCTATTAGATATTGTATTTTCTCATCGCACACTCTTAACATAGAGTTTGTAAAGTCGAGATATATTGTACGGAGAGAGCTGTAAAAGAGAGATTTGCGATGAAAATTCAAAATGTATTCGACGTTGATTGCAATACCCTGTGTAAAATTTACTTCTTCAAATTCCAAGGCGTGCTACAATTACGAATCAAATTATAAGAACTTTTTGGTTCAAATCGAGATCGCCTCGTACAGATCTTATTCTAGTTTAAGTGTGCGTGTATTTAATTTTTATATGCCTGAAAGAGCGATCGAGTCCTTCTCTTGATTGCTGAGTTTTGCTAGTACGATACGTGACATTATTTCTATTTGTATTTAGTATATTTTCGGCGGAACGCCGAAGATCAGTCAGCTGTAGGAAGATTAAGAAGTGCGCTATTATCTCGATTTGCACACGTTGCTCGAGCGTCCATTATTTCACGTGGGACACCACCAACCGGTGGTAATCCGTATATAGAAACCTGTTCGTCTAAGACATATCGATTATGCGAATTCTTAGCAAACTCGCCGTCCTCGAAATGCATCAACAGTGCCAGGCTTCCAGCTGTAATATAATTTAAATTACAAATAACAAGATAATAATAGTGAATGTACACAACGCTGGTATATAGTTGTTCTTGATTATTTTCAGTTATATACTTACGGTTGTCTAAAGGTGGACAAGAACAATTGGGACTTAAGACAAATGTGATCGTCGAATGCAGACGTTTAACGTCTTCGTGCGACGATTGCATATCTAATAGTAGCCTTGCCTTTCGTAATCGTCTAATCGCTGCTTTTACGACGCTACTGGCGGAACAGTAAAGATCATTGATGTTCGACGGTAATTCGTCGGCGCATGCAGGGCAGGACTCGTTCAAACTAAAAGGTGCTGAAATGAAAAAAAAATTTGGTTTCATATCGTTATATATAATGAAGAAAATTGATTTTTCCAATTGAGAAAGAATAAATATAATAGTGATTATAAAGTGAATTAAAGTAAGCGCGTGCGGATTGTATGTTAAGG
>VBVR01001723.1:0-10249 GCA_011638315.1 Tetramorium parvispinum | reverse complement strand
ATATAAAGCAGAATAAATCAAACAAATAAAAATTAAAAACATCTTTTGTATTGTAATTCTATTAAAAAGTATAAGAGTAATTTGGTAATGTATTTTCTGTTTGAAGAACGGGAAAATGAAATGAAATTTAAAAATTAATCGGAGACCATTGTTTTTTGCACAGAGTTTTCTTTGATTAACGATAATTATATGAATTTAAGTGCATACCCTGTCGGCACTAATTCCCACAGCCACGTTTCAGGGAAGTAAGATCTAAGAGCAGGTTGATCGGGTACTTGATCCACATATCCCTGTTCGGGACCCACATTTAATAATGGATACGCCATGGGCAATGTCTTCGCCATTTTAAACATTCCTATCGGGGTAATATACGTTAGTATAAGAAATATAACTTGGGAGAAGAGAAAATTGATCTACGAACAGGCCATTTTCCCTAAAAACGCACCATCCGTTTCTATCGCCGAGGATGCTGAGAGGAAAGGATTTGGGGCCATGCTTTTCAAGTTAAAAATACCTCTGCCTCTACTCCTGCGAAGCTGATGACAAGGCCGCGTTTCGAGTATCAGATCGCTCATCACAACAGCTCCGAAGTCCTGAAGTACGGGAAAAGATCCAATGGGCATATAATTACCTTTTTTACAATCTTAGAATTTATTTACATTTCCAGAAAGTTCTCACATCGAACGCTTGTATGGCGTCCACGTAATTCACAAGCCCGCCGTTGTACAACACTGTTCTTCTTCTCCTTTTACGTGCCCATACGGGTGACTCTTCGAAAGCGGGAAGTGGCAAATGATCGAACTCCTCGTTAATTGTTTCTTCGTTCGTTGCAACTGCAAAGAATTTATGTTAAAAATTAAAAAATGAAAAATCAATTTCGAGTAATATATTTGAAGATAATAAGTTTATCAAATCATTTTAGCATTTTCGAATAATACACCATAAAAGATTCAATAAAAGACTAAAAAAGGGACTAAGAATACTATTCAATTATCTATATCACGACATTTTATATACCTTTGCAATGAGTCCACGTCCAAATAGGACGCGGCTCTGGCTCGATGTGGAATCTCTTCAGTTGCGCAAAAGTCTGATCAGCATCGATTAGGTTCGCTTTGGCTCCTGCTAAGAAACGAGTCGACTTGTCGACCGCCGAGATGCCACAGAGAGACCAGGGGGCGGCTTCCACATGGTACTGAGTGGCTGTACCCGGAGTCTGAGCATCGGTGTGCCAGGCAGTTTTCACTTTATTCTCAAAACAATGTCCCACTTTGATGGAATACGTGGTAGCAACGATCTCGCCATCCGAACGAACGTAATATAGTAATAATTCGGAGATAGGTGCCATAGACGGAGTAATCTTAACGCTGAGGGGGAATCTTGAAAAATGAAAAGTCGATGTGAGAAACTTTATAATCTACGTCTTAATTTTTTTTTTCTAAATAAATAAGGCAGTTCAGCGTATCCAAAGATTTTTGAAAATTGCAGAATATTTGTCAAATAAAATGTTATTGAAATATTACCTGTGAGCGATAGTACCCTGATCCGTTTTATTTCCTGATGATTCGACGGCTCCTAACAAGTTTCGAAATTCCGAATAATTCAAGACTGTATCTCTGGTCGGCCGGTGTTTCACGTGACCGTATATTAATAAGTCTCCCTTAGAATTAATCGAGTAATGGAAGGAAATGGACTCGTTAGTTTTACTTTTCGTCGGCACCGTGTACATGACATTGAACGAGTATTTTTCACCGCAAACGATCGGTTGATAACCCCGAGCTACTGCCAAGTAGCTGTCCGATGGTGAATACCAAGGATTCACTTCGATATGCGCCGACGGTTGATCCATAAAGACCTAATTACGATTTACAATAAATTATAAATGCGCGGATGACCTCATGCGTATACAGAATGTTTTAAATTTGAAAACTGTATCTCAATCTTTTCTTTCGGGATAAATCGTCTTTAGTCTAATCTCAAATAAATTATTAAAAAAGTAATCTAACAAAAATAAGATATTCTGTGCCCAGTCAGCAAAATGTTAGCAGAATGTTAGCAGACTGGTAACAGATTTGGTTCAAAATGTTAGCAGACTGAGTTGATATGAGATCCCATTCTGCTAACATTTTATTGAAGAACCTATTAACATCCTATATCAACAGTCTTTTCAGATTTGGCTGTCAGGGTGTATATTCGGAAATTATATAACTCTTTTTTATAAGGAAAAAAAATATATATATAATGGCTGTTCGACATACTCGCCAACGTGTATCCGGTGAATAGTATTTCGTGGGATAATCGACACCGGTCGCGACAAAACTCAGCAGGACGATGTTCCTGTGCGGTGGTGGTACGACAAAGTCGACAAAACCATCAGACGAAGACGTGAAATTGCGACATTCAACCACTACGCGAAGCCACTCGTCCTTACCACGTACTCGCACGCAGAGCTGAATTTTCTCATGCGGTGCCGGAGTGTCGTCGTGCCGTGAGACACGTAACTGTAAAAGAAATTTATATCGCATTGATAAAGAACGTTTTTATTTTTCCATGAAGCAGAGATCCCGCAAAGTTTATAAACCTCAGGCAAGAAGTTTATGATTAAAATGATTATCGATTATTTGCGATTTTTACCTTCCCGTGATACGGTAAACCCAGTTTAAAATATTTCGGTGTGTACGGCAGGAATTCCAGTTTTAGAGCTTGATGCACAACCACGGTCCGACTAATCGTCGTTTCTACTATGCCGGTACCGGTCTCGGTGAAATTAGCTATGAGGACGATATTGTTCGGTGCCACTTTCCATTGAGCAAGCCCGAGCACCGCGCCTGATAGCGCAAATTCGGTGCAACCATCCGGCGAATCCAACTGCAACGATTGACTAGTTTTAAATCCGCGAGATACATCTAAATATCGCCCTACACTTATAAAATATTCTCTAAAAATGAATCAGTGTATAACCATTAATTACCAATGTATAACTACTATATCAAATAGTGATAAGTATACTACTGGTAATTAGTGTCTAGTCACTGAATTATTTAGCGAATTTTAGTTTTCACTGTTTGATGCAGTAGAATTATAATGGTGTTCAATCATACTCAGCGTCACGCGTGACAATAATCACTGTTTATCAGTAAAAAATGAATTTACTGACAAAATCAGTCAAATTCTCACTAATTCATTTTTAGAGAGTATTTGAGTTTTATAAACCATATGTGATTACAATCATTTAAGTAGTGATTTTGTTACTTAAAATAAACATTAATTAAGGGTTGCTGACCTCCGTTTCATAATGTATTTCCGGTAGATTAGGCTTTCGTCTCCATGTCGGTATTTGAGGCGTCGATTTTAAGAGTAATTTACCCTTGACCGGTTTGCCATAACTGTATCTGTAAATGAAATATTAAGTTAGTCTCACGCAGATACAACAAATGTTTCGATTCACTGTATTTCATCGAAAGGAGCGTTTACTTAGCGCATATGTTCCACGTAACGTTCTCTGCATCCGCAAGAATATATCCCGGTGAAGTTATGGTCACTTGGAATCTCGGAAGAACGTATTTCTTCACTTCGAACATGGTTGTATGGATCAATTGCGGTTGCGATCTCCTCTTTTCTACTTTAATTTTCCAGGCACCCTGTAACATAAATGAGCATTATTGCTATCACGCTCTTATTACATGTTTCATTTAAGGTCACGATCATATTACCGGACTCGGTTCCGGAGATAGAGCGAATTTTAATTGTGCCATTCCATTTTCGGTACTGACGTTGGCCCACTGCGCCACTCGCACTTCGGATGGATTCTCAATCCATACTTTTGGAATCTAGAACAAGAGGAAAGTTCGGTAATATTAAATGAGAGCTTTTCTCGTCTTTCTCTCTTAGATTATTATTAGAACTTTAAATGAATAAATCGTTTCTCCTTAGAAAATGTATATCTATATATTATATTATTACTGAAATGATCAGGCACTATTGCGCGCTAATATTTATTTTTATTTTACATTATTTATTAACGAATAGCAAATGACGCACGAACCGTTTTCTTCCATGGCTTCAGATCGTGCTTGAGCATGAGAATTCTAATATTCACATCTTGCCCGGGTTTGTAGACCGGCTTATCTGTCTCGACGAACGTGATTAGAGAATCGTGCTCGATATAAACTTCCTTCTCTGTTTCCACGACGTAGTCGGGATATTTGTCGAACTTGATTTTCAATCGCAATCGTCCGTTGAAGTATTTCGTGAAGGGCACGGCCAATTCCAGGCATGTTTCTATTCCTATGAACGAGCAAATGTTAACGAAACCAGTATCTTACTTTTATTTTCCAAGCGCAAAATGCAAACGATGAAAGTGTTCGAGTGATGAGATGAAGAGAAAAATAAAATATTTAATCATAGTCACTAACGAATCGCTAATAGCATAAGGATAATAACATACAATTATGTAAGTTGATTTGCTTAATCGCCGCGCTGATAATCACGGTTGAATTATCTAACTTAGGGATGACGTTTCTTTTTTATAAAATAGAAAATATTTTATTTTCGATATCTAACACAGATGCTTAAATAAATATATGGACAGACACATAGACATGCACTGCAGAAGTGCACTATCTTGCTGACGCAAGTATGGACACTGATAGATATATTGAGAGACAGAGAGAAAGAGAAAAAGAGAAAAAAATGTTTATACATTAAGCATTTTAAATCACTGAATATTGGATTTAGCATAATTTACTTCTCCAAGTTTACTAGCAGTGTATTTTTTAGCAATTCATCGATAAAACTTTCCACGCGTTCGCCGGCATGAATCGTAAATATGTACGATAAACTCGGACCTTGATCAAGCCCCGTACTTGTTGTTCATCCCGTGCATGACAATGCAGATGGGTTTCCCATGTGATCCCAAGCGATTACTTATTTCCCCTTCGGAGAGAGACTCGGCTCATTTAGCTCCCCCGCAGGAAGCGGCGACAATTTCAATTTATGATTTGTTTAAAGCGTCCGATTCGAGCTGCAAGGGAAGAAGGAGGAAAGACCGGGACGCAATTCATGGGCGTAGCCGGGATTTTCGAGCACGAAAGTCAATTTTCTGTTAAACTCCTGGCCAGACGTAAATTTATCAATCGTTCTTTAACAATCGGCCGTTCGTTCGGCAATCTCATTCGAAAGTGTCGAAATCCGCGCCTCCTTTTGTCACCTCATCGCTACGTCCGTGAATTCAATATAGGAATCTGCATGGTATTTTTGATGATTATGCGTTATCGCGTCGCGTGCGCGATAATACATCGGGGTCATGTTCAAATATTCAATTATCCCCTGGTGCAAATTCGCGACTGCGAAACTCTGTTACCTGAGAAATAGAAAAACATGTACGTCCGGGGATAATAGGATATCAAAAACGTGAAAAGACCTTGTAAAAAAACGTAGAAATCCAGGTAATTTTTCTCGACTCGTTTTAAAAAATTTTTTAAACCGAGAGAGGGGTACTCAAATTTTATGTTATATCTTTATATTTTGCCAATTCTCTCTGCTTTTCAAGAATACGACCACGAAATCATTTAGGTAAGACAAAATTGCCGAACATGCGGGAAATCGCACGGTGTCATCAATCGATTGATAAAAGTCCGTGGAAAGAAGAGCTGCACTTGCCTGTTTTAACGATGCCGCTCGTCCTGGTCAGTACCTCGTCTTCCGTACTTGCACCCGCTGGAGATAGCAACTCCAAGATAACGTGCGCCGGCGGTTCGAGATTGTGCAGCGACAAACAGCCGCTCTCGGTTTCGCCGGCCAAGAATCTTCTCGGCGCAGTAAATACATATCCTCTAAAAGAACAAGCCGATTAAAGCACACGAACGCGAGGGACATAATGAGTATTGATTTTGGGGGGGAACTGAAATAATTTCTTTTATGATAAATTGGAAATCGTGACTGCTTCGTAGGTCAGTAAAAAATACGACGTTTGTAAAGTGAATCAAAATTATTTGACAGGCACAAGGTTCGTCTATGGTATTTAAATAACAAAACATAAAAGATATATTCAGAAGTCATATCGAAATTCCTCAAGATTCGGGTTTCTTTGTAATAATTTAAATATATCAGATATTAAACGTATCGCGATAAAGATTTTGCAATATATCACGCCCGCTGTTTTGTATATCTTTAAGAGATCTTTTAAACTTTCATGGCTAACTGCGTAACGGCATCTTACTCTCGGGTAGGAATTTATCGCGAGGAAAAATCAATGTGGCTATTATTAAATTAACGCGTAACGAACATCGCGAGTATTATTCTCGGTCGGCCGGCAGTAACGGAGAATCTGCGAGAGAGTCCGCGAAGGTGTAATCGATAATCGAGAGTAAGAAAGAGGAAAAACCGCCCAATGTTATTTTGAAATGAGATGCCAAGGGGTGTCTTTACCGATTGGTAGTCGCGCCGCCTTCGCAGAGCCGAAGGCACGGGTAGAACAGGCAGAGGAATGCACAAGACACGATTAGCTTATACATTATCGTTTCAAAGTCTCACACCGTTTGACGCGCGTTTTTATTTTTCCAAGAGATAATCTCAGATCGTCACGGGCATATTAAGGAGAGGCACGCTTCGAAGCGCTTCTTCCTCCTCGCGAAAGAAATGTTTGAGAGAGAAAGAGAGAGAGCGGCAAGGGAGCAACAGCCGACAGAGAGGCTGCGGACCGACTGAAGGCGCGATGTTCGTGCCGGCTACTTTTATCATTAACCCCTCGAGCCCGTGCAAGGAGGAGAGGGTTACGCCGGGCGCGGATTAAATCGCGAGAATCAACCATCGTCGCGTCGGCCACCGACCGTACGATGCTCAATGTCTTTCCCTACGTCGCCGGTTTTACCGGAATTGATCTCCTGTCGGAATTGTTCGTCGAATTCACGATTTTTTTTTGTTTCTTCTTTTCTCACTCCGAGCTTTACTCCGAGCTTCGCCTCCTCCAGATCCTTGCGAAGAGATTACTGAAGCGACACTTTGTTGGAAAATCTGCTCTTAATGTCTCATCTCTCTCGTACAACATGTGTATCTATAAAAGAAATCTAATAGAAACTAGAGTCCTTTAAGAAATAAATTATCTAAGAAATAAAGAAATCACAAAGACATCTACGCTTACGAGCCGATGATATCTTAAAAATATTCAATCTGCCTCAACGACTTGTTCCAACTTTCAAGAATCGGATAATCAGGCATGATTAATTACTCGCTTGCGTCTTGATAATAATAGGAATAGAGATGCGTCTTTAAAAAGATTCTTGCGAATGTATTTGAGGAACGGAGACGTATTGGTCTCCTGTCTTTGCCGGATCGTGTTTTGCTACATCTAATAATCATCATGGCCATCACGTGAAGCGAACTTTCTGCAAATGTTATTCCAGATTTTCCAATGATTCAATGTAATACTTGTAACTCCGATAACCCTTGTCGTATCGCTGAGACACCGTGTCTGCGGGTTATCGTGCGCCCGTTCGCAGACGAGGCTCTCTCTCGTTCCCGGAATGCTCGATTGCGCGTTTATTCGGAAAGGAATAACAGGAAGTTAAAGGTGGAAAATCCATGACGCACGTCTCTATTTTGTTAGATAAACTGATGAACTTCTAAATTGAATTCTAAATAAATTGCGGAATCTGTAATTAAGATCCATAATCCGTGATTCGAAAAGCACGTTTCTCTTTCTACGAAAATTAGGAGAAAAAAAAAGTGCGAAATTACAAGTAAATTACGTCAATATGTACGTATTTGCGCACGTCATTGCACACATAAACACAGAATCATAACGTTACTCGTGTAGGATATAAAATATACTTCAACTTTAGAAATCTATTAAATTCGCAGAGTAAAACTTTTGTATTTCTTGATCAAATGCTTACCTTTATTTAGAACATGTAATAATTTTTATCTTTATTTAATTGTAGATCGTTATTGAGAACAATGAGTTAAGATATTTAGAGTTAAGAAATGCAATTATATGGATGACATCGTGTGCGATTCATTCGTCTGCCAATTATTGTATCTATTATCATTTTATCGCGACTGTTTCCGAACGATAATTGTAAAGATTCATCGCGAAAAGTGTTTCTTCACTCTCTTAAAGTCAATCAGTGAAACTCACTGGTCAATCAGCGATTATACACTGATTGTCAATGTATAATCGCTGATTGACAGTGAGTTTCACTGATTGACTTTAAGAGAGCAGGCTCGCAGAGCAATTAATCATATTAATCATTAAAACTAAATAGAAAGTTTATTAACCTTCATTTACACTTTGGGGTGTGGGACACCTTAGCGAATTTTCGAACTCAATTATCATTTTGTAACTAGCCGAAAATTGAACTTATAGCAACATCTATTAATAGTTGAAGGTACTCTTTATAAGTTAGAGCTGTAGGCTTGTCCTGTTCTGCGTCAGTCGCTTCGGTATAGTCGTGTAAAGTAGACGGTCTTCAGAGTTAGGGTGTATCACACCCCCTGACATAAATTTGGAAATTTTTCGAATTAAAAGTGATTTTTATTTTTGTGTTTTTTTTGCGTGATCTTTTGTAAATAACGTAAGTATTACTGTAAATAAGAAATTTTTTTTTTAATCTACTTAAACGTATTGTGCATATATATTTTTTACATGTTAGAATGGCATGTAATTTACGCAACCGTCCAATAAGAGATTTATTATTGAAGAAAACCAATTTCAATGATTTTTTTTGTAGACAAGAGTTTTATAAGAATAAAAATATATTTTTCTTACTACCTTATGCTTTTTTTTCTAAAAATGATCGAGTTCATACATAAAAATAAATACACTTTTTGGAAAACTCACTATAAAACTTTTTTTTATCTGAAAATGCAACATTTCTAGAGTATAATCTCGCAGGAATTTTTTTAAAATATTCAAAATAAAAAAAGATGCATATTTTTGTAAAAAAAATTCAAGTTTTCGGGATTTTTTTCCGTTAATTTTTTTCACTATCTTAAAATTACAATTTATTCAAAATTACTATATTGCCTCACTTTAGTATGTTCAAAAAACATTCAATAAATTTTTGAAGCTTAAATAGTTAATAGATTAGGCGTGGCATTCGTTTTAAGTCGCTAGAGTGTATCACATCTCCAAGTGTATCTATGAAATTATTTGAAGGTGGGGTAAATGAAGGTTAATCAACAGAAATAAAATGATTGATTAAAAAGATCCGAATATAAAATCGACGTGTATATTAAGGAAAAAAAATACAACGACACACATAGCAGCAAAGAACACAAGAATATACGTTAGTGTTACGTATGCCGCCTCCACCCGTCCCCTAAGCGAGCCCCCAGACTTTGGCAAAACGATATCTTTCCTTCTCGCAAAGCGCATTCGCCGCGCTACCGCAATTACTAATTTTTAAAACGCGAATATCCGATTTTATCAAGCAGGAACGGAACGGACTGAGGAACGCAACGCATGTGCACGCATACGTGTAACCATATACGTACATATACAAAGAATAAATGTAAGAAATGTATACAATTTCTGATTGTTTTTTATTTTTATTTACTATTTACTTATTATTGTGTGTGTGTGTGTTAGAGCTCTAGATTAGAAACGTGTTTTAAAATACATAGGTACACTTGACACGTGTAGTCTACGTTACGTTTGATACGGGTACCCACGAGTATGTACATACATGTGTATATAATATATACACGGGTACACGGATAATTACAAAAAATTTTAGATAAATCTGCAATCTAACGTCCTCACCTTTAATTTTGCTAAATTTTTTAAAATGGTAAACTTTTGTGCATAGAATATATCCTGAAAATAAAAATTATCGTTCAAGTTCTATTTTTCAAATTAATTCTAACATTTGTTGATGAAAAATTTAACAAAATTAAAGATAAAGGCGTCATATATACTGCAGATGTTCCAAATTTTTAACTTTCTACGTCATACGATAAATTATACGTATATGTATACATATTTCTTGTGTACATAAATGTACACAAGATTTTTTCGTTAATTTTAACAATTATTAATTTATTAATTTATTTACTAATTTCTCTATTCGTGTTTTAAATACACGTGTAATCCGTGTATCCATGTAATACACGCGGATACACGTGTCTGTACAGGTAAATCGTGTATCCGTGTATACGTAAAATAAGGAGCACTAGTGTGTGTGTGTGTGTGTGTGTGTGTGTGTGTGTGTGTGTGTGTGTGTGTGTGTGTGTGTGTGTGTGTGTGTGT
>VBVR01001722.1:0-27793 GCA_011638315.1 Tetramorium parvispinum | reverse complement strand
CTTTTCGACTCGGTTTCGCCCGCTCTACCTGCTCACGAGAGTTGTCGCGCCAATTACAGGACACCCTGTATATTTCAATTCTTCAGAATTATCGAATCTGTAAACATTTACGTAGACATGGAAAAATTAATCAATAATCTTTTTGTTACAAAAATATTTATTTTAAAAGAAACAGTTGTTTGTTGCAATAAATCTATTTTTTAATATACTTGAAAAATATTTTTAATTTATCGTGCTTGTTAAAATCTGTCTTTACAATTTCTTTGATATTTTGGATCGATTTTTCTTTTGAAAGTACGATTGATATTTCATGGCATAAATTATTTTGTGCATGTATGTGTGTGCTGCTTAAATTTTTATTTCTTTTATTTTTATCCTCCTTTCCTAAAAGAATTATATTTATATGTCTAAATATATGTATTATAACTTATTTTGGTTAATTTAATTGATCAAAACAGCTTTGATTGATGTTCGTTCAAGCAACGATTATCCACTGAATATCGATTATATCGATGTAGCGCAAGCCTCTCTTTAGCTTTTGTAATCAATGCGGCGTTATACTGCATGTCCCGCATCCTCGATGTACTGTTAAGGGTCGATGGTACTGACGTGGTTTAGCACTAACCCAGTTCAACTAAATTTTCTTTCCCTGTCGATGTTATAGAAAGCACTATAATCCAGAAAGGGACAACGAGTCGCTAACTCAGAGTTAGATAACCCATACTGTCGGCGTAACCGCGCCTAACAGTGTCTTTTAAGGTATTATGCGCAGTTGATCGTATTAAGGGATGTTATGTGGAGCATAGCGTCCACTTACGGTTCATGAAAGGGTTTTAACGCAAAATGGCTCTGTATTCTATTGCATTGTTGAAGAAAGCAGTTGGGCATAGAACAAGGGATTTTTTTGGTGGAAATTCAATTCTACTTTTAACAATTTACTTTCCGCATTCTATTTTTTCGCAATTATTATAATATATTGCGAATATGAGTATTAAATGGCAATATGTATCTATGCAAATTTTAAAAGTTAGTTATAAGAACATAACATTATAAACTTTAGGACGTAATAGTTACAATATAGTAATGTGATAATAATGATATTTCGCTTCCTTACTTGTAAAAAATATGTTTCTAATTGTATATTTCTATATTTTTTAACTGCAACCAAACTTGATATCAATTTTTATATAGTAGCAAATCATTTTACGGGATGTAGTATTACATGATTAAAAAAATGTAATAGAAGCTCAAGTGCAAACAAGATCGTATATGCTCGTAAGTAAGTGATTGGCCTGCAGGAAAAAAGGGAAAAGAAGATAGAAACGAGAAACTATTTCCCTATAGATTGCATACCCGAAAGGCATTTGCACAGGTGAAAATTAAATTAAGACGCACGAAGATCCAAATGCTTTCTCGCTTGTTTCTTCTTTTTTTCCTCCCTTTTTCCTTTCCTCTCGCGATAATATCAGAAAATATTGTTATTCCATGGAACGGATCGAGCCAAACCAGCGAAAAATATTGTAGTCGTAAAAAGTACCTACTCGCACACTTGCTCGCAGCAATAAAACTTTGAGTATTCTCGAAGGAAATTTGTACTAAACATATATCATTAACTATATATACCTTTGGTTAATGAAACTTTGCACATGTTTGATTTCTATATAGCATTCCGTACAATCAATATATTTCGAAGAAAAATATGAGCATTGAAGAAAGCTAATGTAGCATTTTCCTCCAGTCCTTATTCACTTTTTAAATTTTATTGCAAGCGAGAATAGATATTTATTCTCCATTAACATTATCTTCGAACTAAACATGCTTTTTCTAGATAGCAGATAAAAATAATATATATTATATTTTTATCTTATTTAAAAATTTAGAAAACCAGCGTTTTTTGCCAGTAACAAATGTAAAAATATAGAAATTATTCTTGCCATTTTTTGCGCTTACATTGTCTAATTACAATTTTCCCAAGTTTTTCTGTTAAAAGTACCTATACGTTAATTCAGAATCAAAGTAAGATACAATAGTGGAAAACTTTGTTAATTATTTCATTAATAGCCGATACGATAACGAGACAATGACTCGTATAGGGACGTAACGTGGCAGCGTGCGAAACAAGAAGGCGAATTCCCCAATGTCGGAGTGCCGACATTCGTTGCGCGCATCGAATTCCTGTGTCGCCTTTTGAACATGTCTCTATGACATTAGAATGGATAAAAAGTCACAGAAATAGATATAACAGATAGGTATATATGTATAGAGATGCACATCTAAGGTTTCTTATTTTTCTCAAGAGACTCTTTAAACAACCGTCTCTTTTGTTTTTCTTTTTTTCCCCCCATTTTTTCATTTTTTCTACAATGTCGGATCGTTTAACGATGCCAGTGTTATAGCCTCTCAATCGTTAAAAAACGTAGCATGTTCCGGATATGGACGCGATATGCCTATGAGATTTTTATTGTATGTGCTCGATATCGCGACGACCAAACCAACTATTGCGATAGAGATTAAATACGGATCGCGTGGAAACACGATTTGAAATGTTTTGCAAAGAAAATGTCGCAATATATATATACATTGTTACGGTATAATTTCAAACACAATAATAATTTAGAGCAAGATAATTATTACGAATAAATTTTGTTGAGCGCGAAGGCAGCGTTATATAGCAAAATAAATATATGGCTAAATAAATTTTAATTTGTATTTATGTAAGTCGTATCTGTTAATAAATAAAATATAACTTGTAAAGTAATTTAAATTTAAATTTTAACAATAGAAGAATGATTTAATAAACTGATTAGTTCGTCTTAAATATAGGTGGTAATATTACGATTCTATTGTATCCGTCACATTTCAACTGCAACCGCGTGTAATCAATGCGGCAAATTTCTCGAATAATTCGCTAATATTTCGAATAATTCGTGTCGGCCGACGCGAATGCGAAATCAATAATTGCTTTAATCGCGGCAGCGAGCGGAATGCAATACTCCGCCGTTGCCCGTATTCCGGGTGGAAGAGCATTTTTAAAGGGAAACAAGCACTATCGGGATCTAACTCAAATGAACGGATTTGCAAGTTTAAATAGCCTTCAGGACAGTTTAAAGCGCTTTAGGAATTAAAATCTGTCCGTAAAGTGGCTTTAAAATTCTAAGTCCGTATTTTCGAAGCTGTTCAGATCTCACTTAATGTAACGCATTTTATATTGTCCAAGCAACTTCGCTTTTGTATTATGCATTACGATATCTCGCATAAATTCGCGCGCGATATTCACTTCGATGCATTTATTTGCGTTTGTAATTTGGTAAAATAAATTCTTCTACCTGTACCGCATAATAAAAGATAATTTCGTTCGGCTATTTTAACAAATATTTTATTCAATGTTTATATGATTAAAAGACTTTTGCACAATAAAATTGTCGAGTATGCGTACATTTCAATTATAACCGTATTTTTCAGTGTTTTTTAATGAATATATTGTAATAAATATATTAATAATCGACTTTAAAGTTTTTCATCAAATTGACGGTAAAAGATCTCGGGCAATTAAAATGACTGCGAATTTTTCATCGCACTTGGATCGATTTCTCATCATCATCATTTTGTCTCTTCTCAATCTTTTATCCGTCTAGATCGTCTCCATGGTTCAAATGAGACGGCCAAGAGACAAGACGAATTTCAGCCGTGCTTTCGGAGTAAGCTTGCGACGGGGACAAATCGTAAAGTCTGCTTCTATGTAAGTGCAGATCTTAACACCGAAAAAGGCGAAATGTCAAGTTCTATGATAGTTTTGTTTAAAAGAAAACTAGTATACTTACAGTGAGATCATTTTCTGTCGCTATTACATAAAATTTTCATATATTTTTTACAATACGTTATTTTATCTCAACTCTGGAATATGTCTTTCCAATTAATCCTTTCAGAATATCAATCCTGTTGTTTCATTTACTACGTAATTATTTAGTAAAATGATGCACATTTTAATGAGTTGTTAGATTTTTTAATTGTTTTGCTTTGCTGGCTCACCGGAGTAATTTTTTTAATAAATTGCATCATCTCACTCATTTATTCTAGAAAATGAAAAACGAAAAAGAGCTTTATTGCAAATATCTAGATGTAAAGATTACTTTTGCATCTGCAGTATTGAAAATTGAACTAACCAAAATTATGTCATTTTCAATCCCTAGTTCCGAGTGTTGAAGAGAGTAAACAAAAAATTTCATACTTGATGGAAACGGGGATTGTCACGGGTTCGAAAGAAGGATCAATTTTCTTCTTGATGCGACGCTACCAGAACTTATAAAAACTCGTTAATTCCTCGCGCATTTCACTCCGTCGACATTTCGTTTCCGCTCGGCGAGATTCTCCTTCCCGGAATCTTTTCTGCTACTTTTCTCTCTAGCTATCTCCGTGAGAAAATGAGCGATGCCCATTCGAGAGCTGTGCGGCCAAAAGCGCCTAGTTTTCCTTTGACCTGCGAATCGAATGGCGATCGTAGCTCAGCAGTCCTCTCAGACGCAGGATATTAAAAGGCAGATTAAGATCTTCGACTTCCGGTTCCGCCATCCATCGAATAATCGTCGCTGTCGCACAGCCAGATCTTTTAATGCACCGGAACATCTGCTTTGAACGGAAGCTGTCATGCAGCAAGATGGATGTAACACGTTGAGGCGTTTATGTCCAATTTCTTGAAGCTTATTAATGCTGGCAGAGTTAGGTTCGTATATAAAGTCTCTATTTTATTATCATTTTTAACCGTTAATTTATCTATTTTTTTTATTTTCACCAAAATTTTTATAGTACGTATTTTTAACAAATTTATTGGTTAAACATATCTTATGGATCAGCTTAACTTAGTAAAAATATTTATTTTTTTAATACTACTAACAATTTTTCTGTAATAAGAAATTATAACTATAAAACAGTGCATTATAAAAATAAATTAATTTTCACTGTCTGTCTGTATACTAAAATTTGCGTTCAACATGTCTTGACTTAAAAAATTTGAAAATATAATTATATATGTATACAATAATTTCTTCTCTTATTAGTTAAATTCCATATCTCAATCCAATTTACGTATGGTTTAATTTATGTATTATTAAAAAACAGATTATAAATATACTTGAAAAATAACGCGATTTCGTGGTAGCTCTTGAAAGTATTAATCAATCTTTCTGAAACAGTAAAAGTTTAATTTTAAAAGCTTATTTTGATTAATTACGATATCAAAACGTCCGATTTCACTCGTCGTATGGATAGGAGGGGGATAGGAGAGAAGTGTGGTTGAATTTACGGTAAATCGTAATGAAGTACATCAACGCGATGCTTTCAGCATGCGATAATACTACAAACAAAAGCGCGACGAACGATAAAATGCAAATTTCGCGAGGACGCAGGACGCCGACGTCGCCGAACATAAATAATTTTAATCGCCGTTTTTATATGTCGGTGCGTTTTAGTACGCATTTGGCGCACACGCGCTTTGCATATAGTGCCGAATTAAATCTCGCGGAGATATAAATATTTTCGACAGTTAATAAGCCCACAATCCGCGCGCAGTTGCGCAAGCAGATTTGCATAACTCGCTGATCGTTTTCGATTCACACGCTCGCTACACTGATAATATTTCTAGTCCGTTATAACAGCAATCTGCTGCGTATTATTAATAACGCATATTACACGCATATTTAATTCTAATTTAACAATGACAGTATAATACAGATAGATAACTAGATTGTTTTTATTTTGCATTGCACACTTATAATATTAATAATTATTAAACACCTTGCGCAACTGTATTATATTATTTTCTCGCGATGAAGGAGCATACGATATAATTTAAAATACGTAGCGCCAATCTTTTTCTACTAATCAGTTTTACAAACTTTAATTTAATGTGTACAGTTTTCATTCGTTCCAGCAAACATTAAAACACGCCGAAAACTTTTAATTGCTTTCTGAGAAGGAAAAGGTTCCGGCCATGCCAGCTGCCAGTAAACATAAGATAAAGTATTCTGTAATTAGGAATTTTACGAGACTAGCAAATCGCTGGCGCTTACTAAGCAAAGATAAAGAATGTATAATAGGTTGCCTGATTCTAGTTAATTTGTGATGCGATAAACATTTTATTATACTCCTGAGAAAAATATCCCGGTAGTTAACAAGGTATTTTTACGACAATAGATGTACGCAAATGAAAGAGCGTAAATTAACGGCACTGGAGTAATTACGGAATCGTCAGCACATTCAAAAACTTGTAGAAAAGGAAGTCAAGTTCGTATAAATTCAAATTCCAACCAAACTTTGAATACTCGAAGATGTTTCCAACTATACAACATTAGCGGTTTCTACTATTTCGATGTAAGATTTAATGCAAATTTTACACAAGTATTTAACAATTTCAGTGAAATATGCTTCAACGTGCCCGTGAAATAACGATTTAATCGAACATGTATCGGTGAGAAGAAACGACTAATAATATATGACTTTGAAAATATTTATCCGCGATTTCTTGCAGTAAAAGTTCCTTTTGAAATAACAAGTTGAATAGAGAGCGAGAGAGAGAGAGAGAGAGAGCGAGAGAGCGGCGAGGTCAAGTTAAAAAAAAGTTGGTGAGGACTCTGTCCCTTTTATGGCGGTATTAGAGGAAAAATCAACGGCTATGTTGGCACGTCTGGCCTTCTTCGCGGCGATTTGTTTCACTTTGCGGGCGGGCTTCCACTCTCGTTCTACTTCCGACTCTCTTTCGGTCTCCGTTTAATCTTCTCGAGTCAAGTCGGATCCTACCATTAGTTCGCGTAGTCCATGTACTTTTCTTTCGGATCCGCGTTTCGCTGGCGACCCGATACCAACTTTCGAGGGGCCGAAGGGATAAACGACCGACCAAGTTTCTAAAGGGTGGTGAAACTATTTTGTGTAACACCCAAGCTGTACTTATTGTTCTCTTTCAGCAGCGATAACTGTAAGTGGCTAAGACAGATCAAAATGTACGGATGAAAGCGAATATGTTGCATTAATCCATTAATAACTATGATGTAGTTAGAAATCGATGGCCAAGATCAATTCTATTAATCAAATTTTATAATAGAAATAAAATTATAATTATATATATGTTATATATATACACATATATGTAATTTTGTATATATTGAATTAAATAAAACAATTATTATTTTTATAATTGACATCACTGTCATCTTGGAATTGACAGGCGAGTTGGGTTTGGATTGGAATTATAAATTTATACAGCATGATTATTCTCAGAACTACGACCGCAGATACGCCAGATTTATAAGTATCTCGACGAGTTTCGCACGATGTTTGCGCGTGTATATTTACGCGATTCAACATGATTGATCGCAAAAAAGGAGAAATGTCTGTGCATACATGCACACACATACCACGTACGCGCGTACCAATCCGGCGCGTAAACAATTCGAGTAAACAATTCTTACGAGCCACGAGTAATTTTCGAAAGTGGAGTTCCTTCCTGTTCTCGCGTTGTATTTCCTTTGTACAAACGTCATCGGAGTACAACTTGCCGTGCAAACCCGACGATGGGTAAATTTCTTCTTAATGTCGTGACCTACAATCGATTGGCCTGTAAGGTTGAATCGAGTCCTGAAACTTCTTTTCGAGTAATTTAAAAACTTCCTTGTTAACGTTGCAATATCTTAAAGCAAATTAATAAATTATTGAATTAAATATACTGAACAGATATTCTCGACCTCGTGCGAACGTAATTCAATATTACTCTAATTTGATTTAAATAAATAATGTTATTAATTTATAACAGTTAGAAGGTATGGGAGATTGAATGAAAATGATGATAAAACTCACGTGACGAATAATAATAACGTGTTGGAAAATGAAATAACACGTCGAATATTGTCTCCTTTTTGTCCCTGCATAATATGGGAATTCAGAATTATCGAAATTATAATTGATTTCCATTTTAAAGCTATTTTAATTGATGCCTACATAATGTAGAAACATTAATACATGTTGCAATAATGTTTTATTTACAGGTTAATTATAGTGAAACTGAAAGATTTTCAGTAATATTTCTATCAAGTACGGACTTTCGTCACTGCCAGATTTTCTGTTTCGCGCGCGCGGAATAACATACCGAGTACCGAAAAACAAACTATTTGTTCCATTACTTTTATTTCAATCGTAAGTTTGGTAGAAACAAACAAATGCGTTTTAATTTATACAATGTTAAGTATTAATGGAAATGTTATCGCTATAACCATTACATATGTACTAAGATTCTAACTTTGCATTTTCAATTACTTTTGATAAAAGATTATTAAGATAAAAAATGTTACACAAATATGTACATAAAATATCTCGCAAAGCCGATTACAAATTTTGCGTTTAAATAATTTACAATTGGTGTCGTAGAGAATTTAGATTAAATACTATTTTAATATTATTTATAGGAGTAGAATTCTGTACATCTAATGATAACATAACCGAAAGATTTACTAGATGACCGCTTTTATAAAGAATTTCGCAGTCTCTTCTTCAGCAAGAATATCAGTATGAAAGAAAATCGAGGAGAAAGTAAACTGAGATAGTTTTTTCCCGTCGATGTAAAGCCAGATAAAATAACATTTAAAATACCTGCGCAACGTTTTCCTGGAGCAGCGCACCGAAAACTTTAAACAAAGATTTATCTTCCGCAGTCGACCAAGCTCGAAGCGAAAAAGGACTTGAAGAACGCAGTCGCGTAGAAGTTCCGGCGCGCGAGAGAGAGACTTCCCGTCCGCGCGGGAATTTCGTTTACTAACGTAATTTGCGGTTACCAGTGAAGAGGCCCGTGACTCTCGTTCGCGATTATGTAGTGCGATCACGATTCGTGCTGTTCGCAATGAGAAGGAGAACACAGTTGGATACATACCAGGAATGCATCTTAGCGCGACCGGTAGTTTCACGGTAGATTATGACTCTGGAAGCTATCCGATAGTTTACGTAAGGCAGCGTTCACGTAGGTTCCCATCTATACTCGCACAACACGTCCAAGTTATAAAGAAGTTTCGTAAAAAGAACTTCTTTGTGATCATTGGAATATTTTATGAAGGAGAAAATTAGCATCGGTTTGCAGTGCATCAAATACTTAGTCTCGCTTTGTTTCGAATTAGGAAAAACCAACGAGTAAATAGTTTACTAGTTTCAATAACAGATATTGTAATAAACCGCTCTCTTTGTTATTCTCGTAAATTATTTGTTACAAATAAATTAAGTAATTATTTTTTTACCTTATTATTCTTTATAAAAAAGCTCTACGACGCTTTTTCGTATGTAGTCTTTTTATTTCATTATTCGTATACGGAGCCACGCACTAAAAAATAAAAAATTGTATTGACTGCATCTAAAACGGTGCAAATAGTAAAAACAACGTGATTTAAAAACTATCTTAAAAACTATCATGAATACAGATAAATTTTACATTTAGATAATTTCAAAAATAACATTTAATTAATTACCATAATTTTATACGTTTTGTATCGAGATTTTTTGATAGACAAAATATTTTGCACAAAACTCTATTTGTATATTGCTGTTTAAAAATTTCATAAAATTTATCCGTATCATAATTCTATTTTAATTTAAAAAATTATTTAAAATTTTTTCTGAATTAAAAATATCTAAAATTTATATGTTACATTTTTTATAGAAAGAACAAAATAACACACTTTATACTATGATATCGTACAAATAAAAAAGTTTTACATGAAATATTTCAGATGACATTTTTTTCCTAGAAGGGATAGCTCTGAATATTTTATCTCATACCAAATTCATCGGTCCTTAAACTTTTTCGGGAAAATGTTAACACATCCGCCTTTTCTCAACAACACGCAGCATCATTATTTTTTATAGCCATGGATCTTGTAACCTTATTGTAACTTAACTACAGAAATATCATAAACCAGGTAGAAATTACCTATCCCGTGTTGAATAATACTATTTAACTTTCGCGATTTAGTAATCGGACGGAGATGCATTTATGAATATAAAACGTGCGCGTGTATCCTTCCACTTTCCCCAGGAGACAGGAAATTACATAGCTTTTTTACGGCAAGCAAATTTTCACAGATTTAAATTCTCATCACATGGAAATTTATAAATCGCGAAATTCATAGCATTATACGAGTGAATTAACCAGTTACGTAACTTCAAGTTCTAAAAAATATGCCAAGTTATTAGCCATTTAAACATAAAAATTATATTTATAATAAATTAATTAAGACTTTATGTATAGCTTTAATATGTTCATTTATATGTATTATTAATTATATGTATGTATTAATAAAGTATATTCGTGAACATATACATATTTGAGAAAAAATTAATAATAAACATAATATATGAAAGTGAATATGTGTTATATTAATATTGCTACCTTTCTAGCTATCAGTACTGAGCAAACATTGGCAATTTTTTGTAGATCTGTATTCTTAGAGATGGAATGGTAATGAAAAAAACAATACATGAGAATTATTTACTTTAATCTTAATTTCGATAGCTTATAAGATTCCTCAGTAAACTTTTCTCCCTCGGTTTTCTTCTACTTCTCGCGTTTCTCTCTCCCTTTTCTTTTTTTCTTTTATCTCAGTCTTTCTGTCCCATTGGCTTTCTACCTCGCTCCAAGGAACGCTACCAAAGATTCTTTGATAACTTCCCTCGCTTTATATATCTCCGTTGCATTTCGGAATTTATAAGGGAAATCGTATCTGCGGCAAAGATCGATAAAATAAACGTTGTTTGAGCTATATCAATAGATTTCAATGCTCTGTAAAATATTGAGTGCAATTGTTTATCGTCTATCTTTTTATCGAAGATTAATACGAAGGCACCTATATTGCGCATGAATTACGAAACACTTAATCAAAATTTCTTTGTTTCTCAATTTTTTATTTGAGCATTACAATGGTAACACCTATAGACGATTTGTAACTTTCATCAAATTTTTAAAATAATATTCAATTTATAATTTTGGTATGTTATACATATTACAGTTTCAAATAATCGGAATATTTCTAAAGCTCGTAATAATTCTATTAATACCAAGAAGAATCATACTGTATTTAACAATAAGCGGCAAAGTATAGAAAATAGATAACACATGACATCATTTTTCCAGAAACGAGATTACGTTCACGGCCGTTGACAATGGTGGCGTCTATGCAGGCTATTGTATAGAAATGCAATTAAGCCCATTTATTCACTAGCCTGAAATGTGATTTATAATGTTTAACGCGGGATATCGTCAATTAACGTACTATATGTACAAACTCAGCAAGTTTACTATTTTCTATGATATTGCATGTTATGGAAAGTGCGTTATCAGGTGTTTACCACGCGACTCTTCCCAGTCCTGTTCCATGATTTATCGTTCGACCGTGTGCCGAATGTAAATTACACGTGGACACATCCAGAATGGAATATCGACATTTTGCGAACCTTTATTGTATTTTGGCAAGACACGTCTCATGATCTTTATGATTTATATATGTATGAGAAGAAATTATGTGAAATATATAGTATGCGCATAAAATGTATTTCTCAACGGGGTATATATTTGCGCGCGAATATGTTTTACACTGCAGATGTTATCTTTTAAAGCTGTTTGTCAAACTTACACATGCTAAATTACCTGAATTATAAATGTCTAGATATATACGATTGGAAATATATTTAATAATTCTAAGTTTCGAAAATACTAAGACATTAATAAATCCTAATGTGCATAATAGCTGTTCGCTGGAAACAATAATTAAGCTCTGTTTGCTAGCCAATTCTGTCATTGCTATCATGAAATATTTAACGCTTTGCAAAATATAAGTAAACGCTGAATATATTTCGTTTCTTGCATTTGAAATTAGTTTTGCTAAATAAGATAGTATTGCACATTAAATCTTAATTGAAGGAAATATTCTATGTGATTTGATTTAAATAAAAATAATTATTTAATTGCTCTAGAGACTAGTATAACAGCAATTCAATTAGATTGTAAAGTAATGAATGTCAATTTTGCGAAAAAACAAAGTGTTCTTGGGAATTTAATCGGTTTTCGGCAATTCCTGCATATCGGTTTTCGATCGCAATTGCGAGCTTGTTCTCCTCGCAGGAGGACGGAAAGTAATTTGGAGCAAACAATACCCAGCCTTCATAGGCCTGCATAGGTATACAAATTGAATTTCGAATATTACGTCTATTTGCCAAATGTCTATCGCAATAAGCTTTCACTGCTATACGTGCTAATTATTTAGCGATGAGGATTGTGTGAGGGCTGAGGACAGGTGAGCAGAAAGCGGATGTGCATTTCGAAATCCGAAATGTTCAGTTTCAAGAGAACAATGAGATGTGATTTAATCGTTGCGATGCAAAAATTTAGAGACGAAACTATCGCCTCTGGCAGAAATTAAATGTTTATTTATTTTTAATTTATATTTTCGTTATTATTAATAAATGCTTCTTTAAGACGCGATATGCATTATTACGACATGAGATTAGTAGCGTATATATTTTTCCATGTGTTTAAAATTTCTGTTGCTTACTACCTGAAAATAAAGATTTTTATAATTTAAAGATCATTTATAATATACAATTTATTCGTTTAATCATTTAACAATGATACATCTTAATTTAAGCACAGTCTAATGTAGAAGACTATAAAAATACAGAAAGTGAATTACACAATTTCGCAACATTGTCTTTTTGACCAAATAATTTTACTCGGAAATTGATCTATTAACAATCCAACGTTGTCAATTATATTCAGATTCATTTTCTTGGAAGAAATAATCATTTCCTTCAAGGAAATTCAGTCTGTTAATTGTGCGATTGATCAACTTATCGAGTTTTCACAATAACTTTAAAACCACTTTGTAATACTGAAAGACTCATGATAATGATGCTGTTGTGAAATTAGTCGTAAAAATAGACAAGTGAGTCACTGAGAAAAACTGAGAAAAACGAAAATCTTAATCGATCTTTTGATGATTGATGAATGCCACGGAAACGAAATGTTGACGATTACTCAATAAGAATAATGGATATAATGAATATAAAAAAAGTATCGGATCATACAAAACAATCGAATTCGGTAGGAAATCCAACCTCGCAGAACTAATAATGATCGTATTGATGATAAACGTCTTGTTGGCGACCCTTTTGGTGGCTGTTATGCACTTTGGCGTGAAATCCGTCCTTGCCCGCGCGGTACTTCACCGTTCTAATATTGCCGTCTGGTTCCTTCACGGTATACTCTCCGAACACGTCCGTGCCTGCAAAACATCGACGTACGTGTTATTTGTCTTGCGTTGCTCCGCGCAAAGCTGGCACATTTGGGACATGCGTTATCGCTCTTTTTTATGGAGACGAATGCGACGAAATATAAAATTTTTGCTCTTTTTAAAAATTTGTAATACTGCTTGTAGCCCATTGATACGATTTTCACGTAATAATATTAATGTGAGAAAATTTAAATTATTAAACAATTAAAAAAGAAATAAACAACTTATAAGTACAAGAATTATCTCCGCTCATTAAAAAGTGAATGAATTGAAGGAAATACATAAATATGTTCAGAAAATATTTTACTATGGATATGCATTTTTTATTTTATTAAAAAATTATAGAAAAACAACATAGTAATTTCATATTTGTATGTTTCGCTTGTTGAATTCGTTTGAATGCAGATAAATTTGAAATTAATAAATACAGAAATTAGAAATGTATTATATTAGTAATTCCATTTATGTAATTTATGATATATTTATTAAATTCAAATTTTATTAAATATACGAAACGTGGATTTTACGTAGAAACATGCCTCTCATCAAACATTAAATAAAGAAAATTATTTAAATTATTAATTTATCAAGTATAATAATTAATTAATTGCAATTTAATTTACTAATGTTTTTACATATGCGCGCGTTTAATCTTCACAATTGTGAATTTCTGCTAATGCTCATGCTCCATTAAAATATAAATTTGTTACATGATAGTTGTAGCTTATTTTATGCACGTTGTTAAATTTAAATAATATATTCTCGCTTTAAAATATAACGTAAATGAGATTTGTAATTGGTCTTAGTTATTCTAATTAGTTTCGCGCTGGCGAATACTATGTTTGCAGTTGCTCAGAGACTCTTCTATCAATAGCTGCTATCTAAGCTTTATATGGTTATAAACTTCTCAGCCGTCTGCCTTTGAAGGCGGGAATACTGAAGCGTGGTTTTTTAGCAGCACTTTTATCGTTCCTAACTTTTCTCTCGGCGCGTTGCTACGAAATCTCTCGCTCCAGTTAAAACTTGACGACGCTCGATGATCTCGTTTTATATAGAGATAGTCGTGCTTTGTGAAAATACCATTACGAAATTATGAAAAACTAGACGATTAAAAACGATATTTGTTTTGGTATTATGAAAATTTTTCTTTCTTGGTGGGATTCGCTTTTCTAATGCAATGTGTTTGAATTACGATTATTGCGTATAACGAGAGGCAGACTGATTATAAAATAACAATTTATTATATTTTAAATAAATTAGAAAATAACTCTTTTCTGCAAATAAGCATAGAGTTTATTTTGAGTAGATATTGGGAGAAGCGATATATAAGTATATAGAATTTTTTTCTACGTAAAGCATATGTGATGTTGCAATTAGGAAGAGATGGCAATAACGTGCGCGGGCTCACTAAACATCAATTATTCTTCAAATGTCAATCATTTTTAACATTGCAAATGGCATTAATAAAATATTCTTGGCATTGCCGATCGTTCGTCCGATGAACGATAAAGCGTAGGTAAGTCAAATCAGGTAAATCAAAGGAATTACCATGCCGTGGCTTTCCATTGCGTATTCCAAGAGCAACATTATAAAATTGCTCAAGCAAAGGTCACGTTGCCACTTTTATTCGCACAATCAGTCTGTCCTACGTTCACCTCGGTACATTTGTCAGCTTTTTCTTCCTCGGAGCTTGGCATTGCGATTCCGCGTACGTAAGTAGGTTATTCTTATTCTCCCCAGTTCGCGGTACGTACGAGATGACAAGAAGGATCTTCCTAAAGCAGAGGAGATTAATCTCCGTTCAAACTACGCAAACCTACCATCCCTCTGCTCCTTTTGACCGTGATAATCGCCCGTATGATGATCTTCAACCCCGTACGAAAAGGTATAATGGGGATGAGCAGCGTAGTCTTCATGATAGTGGCCGTCATTATCATCCCAAGCGACTTCGTGCTCGTTACCCGTTACTGGACCGTGGAAATGTTGGAAAGAGTGTGCGTGTCCTTCTGGCTGTGCATCGATCAGAAGCAAGGTTGAAAACCCCCATACGAATAGAACGAGCTGTCAAGACACACACACGTTGATCTTCCTTAATCAAATTATAATTCTGTATTATGTGCTATTATTGTACATTATCTTCTACACTATGAAATATATAAGTTATAAGACAAAATGTTGAAAAACACGGCAATTTAGATGGAACACTTAGAAAGAGAGATAAAGATTGTAGAAGAAAGATTTAATTGTGTGGAAATACGACGGGTTGCAGTAAAAAAATTTAATTAAAATGCACCGTTTGCATTAACAGAACCTATTATTACTTGCATTCATCTATCATTTCATGTTTTACTTTGAAAATGTTTCTTTTATTATTCACGTTTGAAAACACGTTTCTCGGAACTTAAAAAAAAACAAATAAGAACGTTGATTTTATTTATATATTACGTGTTAGTTCTTATGCTTTTGATGATATTTTTCTATATTTTTTTAATAACTTATAAAATACACTGTCTTTTGCAATTGTTTATTCAATTATATTATATAGCTACATACAATAGTTTTTTACTTAAAATTTGCTTTTTAAATTTTAAATTTTCACTTTGGAAAAGTCAATCCAGTACTTCTCAAGGAATTTCTTAATTTAAAGAGAAAAGCATGAACAAGTTTCTCATAATGTTTTATATAAGATGTAATGAGGACGAAACGATAGATTTGCCGGTTTTAATCTTGACCGCAAGAATCAATCAAATCTCGAACATTTCCGTTTTCTATTATACGACGATCGAAATATGCTGACACATGCGGCTTTAACGACTTTCTGCGAAGAAGTGCTAAAGTTGGCGAGCGGTCTGAGGGTGACACGTGAGATAATCGCGCGATATGAACTCACTTCGGAAGTCATGGTGCCAATTATTGTCCTAGATCGTGTCCCCTTTCGCGCAAACGCCTGATTGATCCGTGCGATTCGCGATCGTCCCAAAAACTGCACGATTCGCTCGGTGCCATTGTCCCTTTTATAGATCCGCATTTCAAGTTCCCTCTTTGCTTAATTCTTCTTTGGATCCATGCCCGAGAGTTCGGCTAAGCGCTCCCGCGGATGTTGCAAAACACAATTATTCAACCGGTCCGGTCGGCGCAAAAAGCGCCGCGGTGCTCGCTCAAGCGCGCATCGGCCAATCCCGGACTAATGGAGCCCGTTCGTTGCGGAAGAAGAGCGAAAAAATGGATCGCCGGACTCGTTCGTTTCTTTCGCCCCGCGACACGCGCATATCGATCAGGATGCCCGCGATCGATGACATCGAACGCCCGTCACGCGCGACAACGCTCACGTCACCGAGGTTGGATTTTCTACCGGCGCGGGCGCGTACTGAAAAACTACTCCCCACGGGCCATTTCTCTTAATGCGCGTCCTTCCTTACGCAAGCCTTCCCCTTTCGTATACCCGCGGGCCGAATCGACATTGATGATTGACGTAGAAATGGCCAGCACAAAGAAATCATACAGATATCACTTTCCTATTATCGAATAATTGAAAATGCTCATTGTACACTTCAAGTGATTGTATTGTCAATCTTTTAATAATACTGCACATTATAAATAATAGTCTAATTAATGTTTGGAGAGATTATATTCCAAATGAAAATAAAATAAATTTGTACGTATACAGAAATCCATTGGTTTTGTACATCTTTGATTCTATTTTTATGCTTCTTGTGTCAAAGTTTATTAAATATATTAAATATTTTCTCTAATTTTAATATCTACCTATATAAAAAACATCCAATTGTGATTTATTAAATTGGTTTGGAATTTCATAAATTCTATTCAATATTGGGTAAATTGGACAAGCTTCCCTGTGCTTTTCAAAAATTCCAACAACAACATTGAAAAACGCGATACTTTACGATCGTGCAGATAAAATAATTATGTGTTGAAAAAATTTGCACAACACTTGATACCATTGAATGATCGACTTATGCATTATATCCATATTAAAATAAAAAACGTCGCGGAGACTCTATTTGCTCTCTCATGTACAGAGAGGGAGAGCGCGAAACGGAAGGATAAGTAAAACGGGAGAGGAATGGAAGAAAGGTGAGGGGAGGAAGGGATTGGTACGGGTGCAGGGACGAGAGGACAGATTCTGGCACACAATGTGCTGGAGCGGCGGAAGTGCTCGAAGAGGCGCTCAGGTTTTGAGTTATGACACTTTTTGAGTCGAGGAGTCGCATTGTGAATGGCGCATCCGGGTCCGGCGTAATATCCTACCTCGATCTCAGAGCCGGGTGGCGATAAATCTGCCTTAAATAAGATTTGCCGGCGACACTCCGGCGAAATAAAAGGAACGGAGGCGGACGGCGGCAGGCAGAGCGCGGGCTGTAGGATGCCAGCTTGTTACTTCTTCGACTTCAGCCCGTTGATGTGCTCCGCTCGCCGGTTCATGCCGGAGTTAATGAGTAGCCTGGAGTCTTCGTCTTCATCCTAATTGCGAGCGCGCTACAGCAACGGCAGCGGCAACAGCAGTTTCTTCGCCCTCAATTTCTCGTCTACTGTGATGACTCTTGCCGTATAAAGGAAATGACGAAGTGCGCCGTCGAGACCCCTTTTTACGAACCTTTGCACTCCAAGTTTATTCGCCTGCCTCCATCGAATAAATTATACAAATAAGTGAGTGCAAATGCAAGCGATACCAAGAACATTATCATTGTAACTCAAATGTAATTTTAATAAATATTATATTTTGTACGGTATAAACATAAAACGGTTTGTTATTATCCTCCATATTTTATTGATAGTTAATATATATGTATGTTTTCAATATACATATTTAATATGATTCAGATCCATATTATAAATTTCTCAAGTTTCAACAATAACCATTCTTTTTTAATATTATTAGCATAGACATTAAATAAATATACTATTAACATTTCATAAATCGTAATATCTTGATTATCATTCCTGTCCATTCTCGAATAATTTGTACATGAGGTGTCCATTATTGTTAGAGAGAATTTATTCTTATTATTATTATCTTTTATTGCGCTATAAAATAAATCCATTATTATATTAATCTTATACCTCTCGGATATTCGGATATCATATATATTCTGAATACCTACATGCACTGATACGTATACAATGTTCCACTTTTTATCACATTTATTTTATATTGACAATTTTTATTGAGAAAAATATCAAGAAAAATTATTTTAAAGCAAATTGACTTGCTGTAAAATATCATTTTCTTTCATCGAGTTTAGTTCTCGAGAAGTCTCTTTTTTTAGTAGCTAATTATTAGTATAAATCTTTTCCTTGAGAAGTTTTTTTAGGAAAAATAATTTCAGTTTGCAAAAAAAATTTTCACAATAGCATGGTAGAAAAACAAAAGGCGTTCTGTATATGACTCTATTATTTCCTTTCAGACTGTTCGTAATGAGAATGTGTTACAGTAAATTAATTAAGAGTTCATTTCGAAGTAATTAATGCGCTCGTCGAGCGAAGAAATTCATGACTCTATCTGGCGCATAAAACGGGAAGTTACCATATCATGAGAATATTCGAATAAATGCTGCAGAACGAAAATGACGGCAGCTCTGCGATTGCAAATTATGTATATAGTTTCTTGAGTTTTATAGTCTCTTAGAATTATGAAGTTGCATTGTGAAAGTGACGGCAATAAATCAGGCTCAAGATTAAATTGTAGGAAATATGATTTGTTGCTGACGTAAAATAGCAGGGAAACGCGAAAGGAAAATTCCGGTAGTTTACGTCTGAATTTATGTTGACGTATGTGCTTTTTGCATGATGATACGCATTAATTATTTACCTCGCGTATTTATAAATTTTTGTTAAAAAATGTCTTTTCTTTAACTATGTAAAATGATAATAAAAAAAGTATTCTAGAGTGTATGAAGATTAATATAGCCAAATTGTGAGGCAAAGAAATATAAAAATACATTTTTGCTAAAATGATAAAATATCCAATTAGTTAGAAAACAATAATTATAATCTACTGTACAAAGTATTGCTATTAATATATATTCACGTAAAACAGGATTGAGCGCTAACGACAATAAATGTTACGTTATGTTGTGCTATGTTCTATCCAAGGTGTATAAACAGCGTAATTCGGCAATTCCATGACAACCACACGATTAGTAAAGTCTCGTCCAACATCGGTCGCGATAATTGTCATTTCATTTCGCGGACAATTATTGGCGTATCTTCGGTGCGGACACGTCAGCCACACTCACGTGTGCAATCCCCAGACAAATTTTGTAATTTCATTGCGCGCGAGCGCGCGCGCGCGCATCACATGGGCCATCGAGACCACTCTATGAAATGCAATCCGTGTTTCCGTCTGCATCCTGCGGGACAGGCTCTCACGACACGAGACAGTTCACGCGTGGAAACAGGACAAATTGGCTGGCGCGTACATTAGACGATAAATCACCATATTTCATTTTATTTTACCCCTTTCCCACCGGGAAAATCTGTGAACCGTGTGCCCGCATTTCTGGCTGTCGCCTCGCCTTCTCGTTTGCTTCGCTAACAACAAGTCTGCATGCATATTACCACGGCGATTCGCTTAACAAACTATCTCTTTACCTATTTACGAGATATTACGAGATGATCGATTTTATAATGCCTTTGAATAAATCATCGATTGTTATTGACAATATTACTAATTACCAGTGGCGTGTTTGGTCGCTTGTAAAATCTAACTAAACATTTGCATTCATTTTAATAGGGTTTCAATAACTATTAAATTAAAATTATAAATTAATAAATAGCACAAGAGAAGTACAATATTTTTGTATGAATTGCATTATCAATACTTGTTAAAATACTGGTGTAGAAGTTTCAAGAATTTTAAATTGATTATTATGATGTATATTAAATATTTTAGAAAAAAAAGACTGATTAGAAAAAGTACTGATACATTTTAATTAGTTACTAATTTTTATTAATAAAATTTTCAGTAAATCGAATTTTTATGAGTGTCTGATGAATACTTAGCTGATGTGTTAGCGACGCGAATGCATTAAATATTTTAAAAGAATTACTATTATGATACATATTAAATGTTTTAGAAAAGGTTTAGATTATAAAGAAGTATCAAATATTTCAATTAGATATAATTTTCATGAATCAAAACTTTTATTTGTTCCAATGAATTCGCTCCAATGTTGAGTGAGAGGCGCGAAAAACTTAAGAAACTACTTGAAAAACCCGAGACAAATCCCAAAGATCAGTGTTACATGTTCGTCGTTCGCATAACGCGAGACAATGAGATGCTTCCTTTTATCTGCGGTCGCGCACGCGCCAAGACATTGTATAACTATTCCGCGCTGTAACTAGTGTCTCCGGGATAAATTCCAAGGAAATTGTTCCGCCCAGAGAAAGACGAATAGTTCTGTTTGTCCACGAATTTCGAGCCGTTCTCCTCGCTGGCGCGATCCTCGCCCCTCGTGTCCGTACCTCTCGCCTGTTTATGGGTCAGAATCTTGCTTCAACATCGCGGCCGTAAGATGTAACGCGACGCGGCGTCGTGTCGGCGTGCGTGGCAGCTCAGCGCGGCCCAGGACACCCCCTTGACCCTTATTTGTACCCTGGAATCCCAAAACAACTCAAGCATCCTCGCGCCACCCGCAGAGCTGCCGGTAGATATTCGCTCGAAAGTTTTCGCGTAATTGCACGGAGATAGAAATGCTCCGGGAGCGAGAGAGCATCGTCTACCGTCCACGCGAATACGGGCGAATCTTGAAAACGCGAAATTCGATGGAAATATCATGGAAAAGACTCGACACCGCGCGTCTCGTCAGAGTTGCCGGTGAATACTCTGCTTCGCGCACGAATCAAAAGCTTCGTGCAAATTGCCACGTGTTTCGTAACTAGATGTTTGCATATTTTGCAACGTCTCTCGTTGCCTCGGTCTGTGTTAATGAAAGCTGCGGGCGCAAAATATTACCATGAGAAAGATGGGCGAAATTCTTTTCTCCCTTTAACAGAAGTCTTCACAAATTTTCTCTGGCAAACGGCACAGATCGCAACGAATTTTCTAATTGTCTAATTGTAGAGAAGAAAAATCGGTTTTATTGAATTCAAATATTTAAGGGCTTGCTAAAGTCGTTGCACTCGATATTAATCAATCGGATAATGTGTCGATAGTTTAGATCTAGTACTTCAAATTCTGCATTTGAGTTTGAATAATGAGAGAAGAATTAATTCCGCGTGAGAGTGGAGGCTCGAAGATTTCGATGTAACACACACCTCAGTGTCGTTTCTGGAAAGTTTACCACGCAGAGTATACCGCGCACGGTCTATAGCGAGACGCTTCCCCTAATGACCAAGGGCATTTTCCGGGACATTGCTAATTTTCCAAGTGTCTCGATTACAGCCTGATGGCACGGCTGGAGTCACACCGGGCCCGTCGGGTTAATTGGTTTTCACAGCGATGCTAAAGTTAATGTAGGTTTAGGGATACCCGTTCGCGGATTACCGTCCGTTGTAAACAGCATTCTCAATGCGATTCGACGATGAAAGGTTAATACCTGGATGGCGACGAGCAGCATTGATGTCCTGGCACCCCCTCGAACGCACCGCCTAAATAACGGCACGAGGCCGTTATCCGATTCACATCATCCCGCCCTAATTGCGGCTCGTTTACCGCTCGCGTTATCTTTTTGCCTGTTTCTTATATTAATTACTTTCAGAAGAGTAACGCGCATAGGGTGGGGCACGGTGGCGAGTGCATGATTGATCGACAAACTGCAAGGTGCCATTGCAAGCATTCCCAGAACAAAATTTGCATTTTCTTTTGTCAGCTAGCGCGGATTAAATTTATGATTTACTTACGTGCAGTAGATAAGACCGCCGTAATTGTTTTAATTTACACTTTGCGACTTTATTTATTACTTGTGTTTTTAACGCTATGACCTCGTGAGCTTGAATACATCAGTAAGGAATAGAATAAGAATCAAGTCATGCAAATGCACAGCGTACTCAGAAGACAAGAAAAATTGGAAAATTTTTTATGCTTTGTGGTCTAATCTTTCTTAAAATATAGAAAAATATAAATGTAGATATACATATATGGAATCTGTCATTTTTTTATATTGATATAAATTGATTTCTGGAAATATTTCATATAAAAAAAAGTACGATTAGGACAACCAAAAAATTGAATAATTTATGAGATATTTTATACTTTATTCTGACATATTTTGATTAAAATATGAAATATCTACAATATATGTACCTATATGTGTACATATGTGTGTGTATGCAGGTAAATATATATTTTGGCAAAATTTTTCTTCACAACTGTCTCATGATTTTGGTTTAAAGATAGCAATTGCAAGATATTCGAATTTAATTTTTCTATTTGTGAGAAAATTTGTGTAACCTTATCGCTTGACTATTCGATTCTTCAATTTCATTTTAATGAGTAACGAAACCGCGAGTACCAATGCCATCATCCCGTCTGTTTTATACGCCAATAATTTTCCGGCGGCGTCTTTAATCCCGCCCAGCCCAAGTAGTAAATTAAACATTGTAAATCCATTCCGCTGCCGTAATTCGCTGAATCTCGAAATCCGGTGGGACGAGGGAGAAATCCCTGCGACGCCGCTGTAATAACTGTCAGGATTTCTCAGGCATTATACAACCGTGCCGGAATAATGAATGACGAAGTTCCCATTGGATCGTCCGCGATGCAATGTCCCTCGACACAGTTACGTATCGCTTGTATAGTACATCGCGAAAGTCTCGACAAGACCCCTTCGACAAATTGCAGAAAAATACATACGCACGAATGGACTTGAATATGCGGCACGAAATAATTACATATTTATCCATGAATTTTCACCCTCGACCGCACTAGCCCCGTTATATATCTATATGCACATCCACATTCGTGATTCCAGCAAGTTTCGTGCCTTTGGAGATCGGATACACGAGGGAGCAATTAGGATTCCTTTTAAACAAGTAGCTGCAAGAATGAAACTAATTTCCCTCCGACTTCTATGTACGCGGTATTCCAGAAGCGCTAGTATTCCATTGTTCACCGAGCTCTCCATTTGGTAAATTACGCGATGAACGAATTTAATGCTAGTAGTGAGTGATTAAAACGAGTGGAAGTTTTGGCTAATTTGTTGATCATTATATTTATTAACTAGAAAAGGAAATCATTTTTTATTCCTACATATAATATGTGTTGCTAAATAAAAGAACTCTCTTGCAATTTTATATTTTGTACGTCTGATATTTAATATTAATTTAATGGAAAATGTATTTAACTTTTTTCTACGGTTTTTATTTAATTTTAAGAATGAAAAAAGCATATTTAACTGATAGATAGATAGTTCAGTAGTTTTGAAACTTAATAATTACTGATGAATTGGCGAGATTTTGTTGATTAAATCTATCGAGAAATTATTAATAAAAAGTAGTTGGGTTATATGTAATTTTCATTGTAATTCATGAAAATCTTGAAAGAAATAAAAGTATAAATTTTATAATAAACTATTCTTGCAGCATAAATAAATATTTACTTGTATATTCATGAAAGTTACATATTTGATGTAACTCATTCTAACATGGAGATCTCATCATAATCGTGATATGTCGATTTATCAGAGAGAAATATAATATACTTAAATGATCAAGCTCTCTTTCAATATCCAAATCGTCCGATGATATAATGTTTCATGTTGGCAAACGCAATCATACCGATGGGAGAGCACATTGCTACCATTTCAAATGAAGAAACATTTATCGAATTTTGCCTTGCTCTAATTGCCGCGGATACGTCGCGAGGTAATATCAATCTCGCTTGGCGTACATACACACATCTATACGACGAATCGATCGGAACCTGCGTGTCTGAGCGAGTTACTGTCGAGGTTACTCCTGAGGTCCACGGCTCTGCAACGTGTAATTGGTTTACGCTCGCAAAATCGCAAACATACCGGTACCCGTGCGCTGCGCGGCCTAGGTAAACCTCCCGGGCCTTTCACCCCTGGGGCCCCTGAGGGGAATTCGCCCAGCCGAAAGAGGGAGACCTCGCGCAAGATGTAATTTCATGACGGCTCTCTCTGCGGACCGAATCGTAATTGCGCTTTAATTAACCGCGTGTAATTTAAAGACGTTTTGACAGTGCGCGCATAGCGCAAGCAGAGATGGAATATACAGTCTCTTTCGTTAATTATATAATACGTGAGAATAAATTATTGTTTTGCCGTACATTTTACAATTTTTTAACCGCTAATCAATTTTTCAAAAGTAAAAAGTACAAAGTTTTGACTTTGTTTCTTTCTTTGCAAAAATGCTGTTCGTATGTAGAAAGACTAGACCAATTAAAAGAAATGTAAAAAGAGATTTAATTCTAAGATAGAATTGGATAGAATTTGAAATAAGCTTATAACTTTTGTAATTCTGTGCTCGATTGTACGATCTTTCAAATTGCTATTTTCTGCTGTTGATGAGTGTACTATTGTAACCTTCGAGCAGACGCTATTGAGAGTCGAGCAAGTGCCCAGCTATCAAATCAACATCCTCAGAGTAACTCGAACTATCTAGCCAGTCGAGCCGTTAACTTGGCCACTTGGCCGTATGCGTCCACCTTCGTTGACCGCCAACATGGGTGGAAGACGGTCGGAGGTGCCTAGAGGCCCAGAACCGGTGTCGTTGATCTGCAGGGACTCCGCCAATTCATATGCAAATGCGAAAGCTCCCGCGGCCTGCCGGCATTGTTCGCTCACCGGAGTTCCAGTGTCCCCGGGCTTGACTTACTACGCGAATTTCCGGAAAACTCTAACGGGAGGTACCCGTGTAATTGATACTCACTCTCTCGCTGCCGACGAGCCGGTCAGTGAGTTTCTCTCCTGGGTCTTTCTACTTTTTTTTTCCTCTATTTCGGTTTAACTATGACAAGAAGATTTGAAGAAAGCCAAAAGAAAAGGGAAAATAGAAAAAGAGAGAAGAGGAATGAAATCGCCGGAAGGTGTTTGATATTATTAATATTTTGTTGGTATCTATATCAGAAATATCTATATCAAAAACTTTAGCTATCATTCATAATGACAAAATATAATTTTTAATTATCGCTTTTTATTAAATTAATCTGGTTGAATAAAATATTAGTATAGCAATACTCTGAATTATCAGTTAGAAAATGTAGTATTTAGCATTTAGTATGAATCAATTTACAGAGTATCTCGTATTACATGTTACCATTTTTTATTTGCAATTATTCATTATAAAACTATTAATAATAAATATACTCTTTTTTATTTTACATTTTAGAACTTACTTCTTTCTTAATATTGTATAAATGGTAGATTTAATAATAGTAGATAATAAAAGCATAGAATATAAAGGATTGTTTAATTTATATTAATATTTTCATCTCTCCCAAATATTATAATATTTATTTTTATCAAAATTTTCCTTTTATCAGCAATTAAAGAACTAATGCAATGTCTCGATCCTCTTTCTTTATCGAAAAGTAAGTTCTTGCTTCTCGTATGTTCTCATTACCGTCGCTTCGAAAAAAAATCTGCGAAGGGGCGAACTAGTGAAGAGAAGGATGAAGGAAGAACGCATGCGATCGCCTTTGTCGCCTCGGCACGGCCATTGTCGCCCCTTTGCATCGTTTAATGGTTCTCCGGGTTCCTTTGAGCAAGCTTGGTCGTCGCTTTGCGACGATCGGATGCAGCGGAAAGGACGGAAAAAGCGCCCAAGGGGACGGTGGTTTGTCGATCCGGAACGACGATGACGACGCCGCGCCGGCGTGTATCGATTAAGGTCGGCGCTTTTCGCGAGGATGCCGGTACACGATGTTTACTGCACTTTAAAGTTAAAGCGTAAACTTTAATGACGCTTATGAACTCTGATGAAATTACCCCGCGAATTTCAACAGCAGCTTTTAGCAAGCATATTTTATTTTGTCGGCGTCCAAGTGGTACTTGCAAGATACTATTGAGAATTTCGTGTATTTAAAAGGGCAGTCAGTCTGTGAAGAATTGGTTACTGTTTAATAAAGTAAAAAATGTAAAGTTAACACACAATTTTCTATCCCCTCTTTCACCTGTGTGTGGTGAAAGCGTTCTTATGCACTTTAATTATATATATTTACATTAACGATCACATACGAGGACAAAAAAATATAATGCAATATCGTTAAAGAAAAACTTATAATACATAGAGAAGAATAGTTAGCGAATTATCTTCTTTAGAAATGAATAAAATAGAGATTTCAAAGTTTCTTAGCATTGGCTTTATCGGATTAGCTTTCTGAGATCTTACCGTCTCCGTACACTTATAAGGTTTAAGCCTTTTATTACGTTGTACAGTAAAGTCTCATATTCACTGTATGTTATATCAATGTAATCCATTCACTGATACAAGATTATATTTATTTAGCTTTACTAATTTTTTATTTACCTCTTGGTTTTTCTTTTTTATCATTCTTATTTAGCTTATATTAGTTTTTACTTATAAACGAATAATGAATCAATAAACCACGATATGGCCTTTTCTCTCTTTTTTTCCTTTCATCTTGTCCATTTTAATAACATATCTTTTCCTTTTAGAGTACTTAAATCATTATTTATTATATATTATAATTCGAGCATTACTGTCAACGTTTAATTTAATAAAAATGTCATACCTTCTTCATTTTAATTATTAAATTATTTTTAAATTTACGTATAACTACAGTCAGCTGACTCGCTTTCAATCTCAATAGCGTGCAATGACATTCCTAATTACGTGCTGCCAAGCTTATTTCTCATTCTCCACATTTCTGCCTGTGCTATGATGTCCTACCAGGCGAGAAATGACGTATACGTAGACGTCAGTATAAATGATAATAAAAACAAGGGATGAACAAAACCACTCCGTGAAATGTGCGATGTGACATGTTCTACGCTTTCAGAGCGGCCCGAGCGGCAACTCGCGTACTCGCTCGTCGCAGAAAAGCTTTTTACGCAATCTGCGGAGCTGTAATTGGGATTACGTCGCGATCATTCAGTCACCTGAGCTTAATGCGAACCTCAAGTCTAATGACATTTTGTTTCGTTCTACACGAAATGCAACAAACATGTGCACACTTGCAACTGGTTAGTACAAAAAGTACTGGTTGTACAAAAATGTACAAGGGGAATGGAAAGTGATTCCTCGAACGATATTAGAATATTGCATTTCGCTCATTAGATTAAAAGATAATATCACGTAATATCTCCTTCATTTTAAAAACCCTTACCAAATTTGCATAATTGGAAAAAAAAGAAAAACAAGATATAATTAAAGAAAATATTATTCTAGCAACCATTTCTATAACAAACGTATATATTCTTTGAAAAAGAATATGATATTCTTTGCAATGCATTAAAAGTGAATCTCATTATATATATATATATATATACTACTAGAGTCAAAAAGTTCCCGGAATGAATTTTTAAAAATTTATT
>VBVR01001721.1:0-27803 GCA_011638315.1 Tetramorium parvispinum | reverse complement strand
TAATATAATAACAATGAATAACGCTATTACACTGAGTAAATTATTATTATCCATTTATTTGAATATTAATTAGTACACTGAGAAAAAATTCTGGTTAAAACGGACGAATCAGAAAATCATGTAGGCATGATCAAATATTCTGGTTCGTATAATAGAACTCAATACTTTATAATTTATAATAATAAAAATTCCTATTATATAATAATTAGAATATTTGCCCACGCCTACAAGATTTTTCTGATTCGTCCGTTTTTAACCAGAATTTTTTTTCAATGTATTATACTGAAATCTTATGTAAATTACAAATCGTTTGAAGCGAGCGGAGCACGCATTCGCGCGTTTAAAAATGGCGGCGCTGAACCACGTGATCGCCGACAGCTCGAAGTGCGTGCCCGCTCCGGAATCTCGTTGCGTGTCGTGAGGAAGCTCGATAATAGCGATATATAGTTCGGTGGAAGTCAGCTGACTCCAGGATGCAATCGCCCGTCGTCCGCGGATTGTAATGAGATCGCTCCGTTGTTGCTCGAGACCGTAAGGATCGTATTCGCGGAAGGAAGCCCGCGTTCTCGCCTCTCGCGCGGCCCGTGAACCGAGGTGAGTACTGGAATTCCGAAGGACGATCCCCACGACCGCATATTGATTCGCGGCGATGCTTACGCTTAATGAGAATTAACCGTCTGTCGGAATGCTTCTCGTGGGACACGAATTATTCCCGACGTTTATTCGCGAGCGCTCTACCGCGTTTTGAGGTTAAGAGAGTACGACAGACGCGCGATGAGTTTTACAGGCAACGGATTTCTAGATTTTTCTATGTATACGCATGGAATGTCATCTCTTTTTACGTTTCAGTTGGGTGCGTGAGGAACTTGTGCAAATTTCGGTACTGGCCAGAGAGCAAAAGAGGCCACCATGCCGCTCAGTGCAGGTAAATACGAGCGTAACTACTTGCGCTTTTACTTCGATTATCTTACATGCAGAACTGTTAAAATGTGTCGTTCTGTCACCTTTTGACAATGAAATTAATGTCGCTTTGTCTCGTTTGCTTTGTCGCAGATATATCTACGGCGCTCCACTTGCTGGAGCATGTGCAGGAACGGGTGGAGGACTGCGACGATCCTAAACTACAGTTGCACACGACGCAGGATCTGAAGTCGTTGATTTCCTTGTTGGAGGATCCAGTATTTCGCAGCATAGTCACGATTCAAGACTCATTGATCGAATTGAATACGCAACTGACGCATCATCCGTCTATCCTGCCTGGCGATTTTGACATCAACATCAGCGGGCAGCTGGAGCTTTCTGTTCCGAGTACTCCGGTGCAGCCTCTCGGACCAAACTTGTATCAAGATCTGTACCAAGACAGCAGCGAGCTGGAAGATCAGAGAGTCCCCGTCGCTCCATTACTGCACAGCAGCAGCGAAGACACGAGCGCACAAGTAATTTTGCATTATCATTATATCTTTGTAAAGATTAACCATAGACTTTTTATTGAAAGCTGTGTCATTATTTTTGTTACAGGTTACTAGTCCCAGTCTTGTGTCAGAAGTTATAGGAATGCCGCCTATAACCACTCCAACTTATGCAAAGGAGTTTAAAAAGGTCATTGAAGCCGCAGCAAAAGGACGGCAAATATTCACGGTGCAGGTAAATTTTTACTTTTTTATTTTAAAATATAAAATATTTTTTTATATGACATCTCTATAAAAATCTCTGCATTCCGTTAAAACTTTACTTTTCATGAAAAAGGAAAAAAATTACAGTAAAATTATGTTTAAAGTATCTCACTGACCAGGATAATTTTATTTTTCTAGCTATATAAACCGGAAGGAACCAGTTTGGGATTCAGCGTGGTCGGACTTCGGAGCAAAGATAAGGGCGAGCTTGGCATATTCTTACAAGAGATACAACCGAACGGCATTGCAGGCTGGTGAGTCAAACTTTTTTATTTTATCAACGTTTTTGCTGCATGCTTTTAAAATATAGATGGGCCTGCAAATTTTAATAACTTTATACAATGAAATATTGAGATATCGCTATTATTTATTTTGATAATAGCAACTATATATTCCGTTTTTATTAATAAACTAGATTCGAAAATTGATAGACGTTTTCGCTTTAGTAGCGTTAGGGATTTGGGTAAAAGTTTCGAGCTGATGTATATATAATGATGTCGATAGAATAAGGCAATCAGATAGTAAGTCTCGCTAAATGTCAAAACGCATTTGATAGTCGTCAGTAAAAAGATTGTACTGTGATAAGGGGCTTGAAGCGGAAAATAGGGATGATCCGTGAGTGGGCGAGATATCAGGTGATCCAATAACTTCGCTTTACCGCAGTGCGGTTGAACCGACATTTCATAGCAGAACTAAACGCGGAAGAGCTTTTTTTAAGTCAAAGATATTTTCCACTATTGCGCAATACATTTAAAATCTCCATATCCGTTGGCGCTCAATTTTAGAAGAAAGTCAGATCCATCGTATCAATTACAACTTTTTACCACCGTTATAACCATAACCACCGTTATCGAGTTTGCAAATCTCTGCGGAAATTCGCCGTTAATGTATGAGCCCACCAGCGAAACGCGATCCCCTTTAGCTCAGTGAGAGCGAAACGCGATTCCCTGATTGCTTCTGGGGAGCGAAAATGAGAGGGAAAGATAGATAGATAGAGAGAGAGAGAGAAACAGACAGACAGAGAATCAAAGCTCCACAGGCAGCCTAATCTACATCATCGTAGTAAACCGCATATTCAAGCGAGGGAAACACGCGAGACGTTGTCGTTGCGCACACGCGTTCAAAGCGAGCGAGCGACCGCAAGCTATCATTTCCGGATCACACGTTTCTCCCTGGCACACCCTTGTGCACGGCCGTGCGGTGCCGATCGTGCCATCCGTCACACGCATGCCCGTTACCCTCTATCCGGAAGCTTCGCCGCCGCCACCGCCGACGCCGCCGCCGTCGTCGACGTCGAGAAAACGCCGCCTTTGAAAAAGAGCCCTCCCACCCTGCGGCCGACCAGTCTTCGACGAACCTTCGTCGGTCGAAGGTCGCGGGGCGGATCACCTCTACGCGGCTCTTATCACGCGGTGGACACGCACCCCGTACGCACCCGCGCATCCAAGCGCGTAATCACACGTATCCGCCCACCCTCGCCCGCCCAGGTACTCGTGTGGAGTGTGGTGTGCCGCACGCTCCAGTGTGCGCGCTCCCCCATTTTTCCATCCCCCGTGAATTTCTCGCGGTTTTCGCAGTGCATTCCCCGCGTGCGTCCCGCGCCACGCCGATGTACCCGCCGCAGCACCACCGCCGCCGCCGCCGCCGTCGTACGGAGGCCTCGCCGCCGACCTCCTCGTTCGTCGAAACGCTCGCGACGGGGATTGCCACCCCCTGATTAATCTGCGCGTTCTGCGACCGGGAGGGTGGGAGTGAGGGGCTGACGCGTGTCGGGATCACGTTTCTTCGAGGCGACATGCGAGCCCTCGCCGTGTTCGGCGCGGCGCGCCGCACTTTCACGCGATGCCCTCGTTAATCAACCGCCGCGTGCCCTCGTAAAGAGGCTACTTCGCGCGGGGGTTGTTACGCACGGGGGAGGTGAGTGAACAATGGGACAATGCCGACGTCGTTCTGTGATAGCTCACGTGGTGCGTGCTCGTCTTCCGTGAGAAGCATTGCGGTACACTTCGTATCCGCTCGTCTCTGTCATTTTACAGTGAAATTTACGGGATTTCGGTTTCTGTTTTTTCTTGTTTTTTCTCTCGCGCGACACGCGAATGATAAAAAGTGATGGAAAACAAGTAAATTATTCAGCAATAGATTCGCAATATAATACACATATATCGATAAGTCACGTCGGGAGAGACAAACATATGTATTATCCATATATAATATTATTCGACCGCGAATGAAGGTTGCGATAAACCGCAGTCACTTGATGGAATTGGCTCGCTCGCCCTCGAAATCGCGGACGAACGTGTTTACGTGCTCACCGGAGAGACTCGGAGTAACTCGCTCGCAGGCCTCCTCCACGTCACCGTTACGCTCTCCTCGCGAGCTTAGGGCTAGCATGCTAACGAACGCGATGGCGCAAAATTGCGTTTTTATCGACTCGCCGCAGCTCCGGTTCGTAGAGCGAGAGACACGGCAGCGCTCGTGGCCCGTACACGCCTCGTAGGCGAAACTGGGTTAGATCGTCGGCGGGAGTAGGCCTCATCGATCCCGGATTTGAATTCAATGTGAAATTATTCTAGCCCGCGATGCGCGCGGTATTATTCATGCCCTGGGACCCGTAGCCGGTGGACCCGTGCGCGGATGACGCCGCGCGTCAACGTCGACGCGCGAAATTAAACTTTCCCCTTGGTCCTGGGGCGAAACTGCCGCAGAACCCTCGGTCGCAAAATTCATCGGCACGCGTGCCGTTGAATTTATCGCCGTCAACGCCGCGTTGTACACGTGATGGGGGGACCACGCTGTTCATAAATTAATCTGTCCGGTGATATCACTCCTGCATATGCATAGATAATGAAGAGTTACGGCGAATGTGGCGGCAGAGTGGAAACCTCGTAGCTTTCATTTACACTTTTGTAGTTCGAACTCTAGAAATATCTTGATAATATTAAAACAGCGATAGTTTATCTCGCTCTTAATATTATTTTTATTACCATTTACATTTTTCTATTGTTTATATGTATCTTATTAGAATTTTTATATTCTTGTATATTGATTACTGCTGTTTCTCCTCTTGCTTTATTTTTCCAGTAAATTTTTCATTTTAGTAATTGTTTAATAATTTTTATGCGTTTTCTCTCAAATTCTAAATCGTTTATTTATTTGTTATTTATTTTTTTAAATATAACGTACAAACTACATAATAAAAAAAACTGAATGTGAAGGTAGAAAGTATAGAGCGTAAGTAATTTGTTGTCGAATCGATGGTTGGCCTACATAAAGCAAACCAGTTTTGACGTCGCGCTAAATAATGTTGAGAAAGAGAAAAAAATTAGGCGAAAGAATTCTAATTGCCAGCTAAGTGACGGTGTGAAACTTCCAAGATTGATAAATTAATATTAAAGAAATTTTCTCGCGTAGCCCGCGCATTGAAGTTTTTTTTTCTCATTCGCATCATACAAAAAAGGATTATAAATTATTGAATGGTTGATGGAAATAACGCGAGCTTCCATAAACAGTTTCAGCGATGAGAAATATCAATAATTAAATTTCACGAATAAATTAATATTTTAATCAAGCGTTTTAGATACAATATATCTTCCTCATCAAGTTTTATCTCTTATAATATCGAATTCGGGATAATTGCCTGTACAATTTATGTGCCTGACAGATTGTCATAAATTTTCATTGCGATTTGCACATAACGGCGCGATGTTTGTTTGAAATATTTCTTAGTTTTTTTTGGGTACGGGATGTGTGAAATTTATCTCTCGAATTTTTATGCGGTCAATGGTCATACGGCAAAAATCCGAAGCTCGTTAGTTATACTATCGACGTACGTCCAACGAAATGTGCAGCATTATACGCATAGCTCTCAAAAAAGCTCGGCAGTTAATGCGTCGTGACGCGTCGCCGCGTTGTGTACGTTAACGAATTTATCGCACGCGAGGGAAAGTCCAGAGTGAATTATTAGCCAGTTACACTACGTTCGCTTTTTTTTCGGTAACAATGTATAAATATTTCAAGTATACTCACCGAAACTTTATAAAAGCAGCGATGTTAAAACGCACTTTTATTGTACGTCGGACTTGTTTGCAAAATGAACTTTATTTGATGGGGATTACTATTTTTATGTAATATTTATTTTGACATCATTTTAATATCTCTCTAAAAATTTCCGTTTATCCGCGATACGTATACGATAATCTAATATAGAAGCTTATATGAAGAATTTTATTCAGAGCGAAACGAAAGGAAATGTTTGAATTTCCATTGTTAATATTTATATCTCGACGTTTGATAAATATAATAGTATATTGGGCGGATTATCGGTAGCACGCCAAAAAATTGATATAAGATTGTTTCCCCGAAGAAAAAACACGCGAGAGGATGTTGAACGTGTAAAGAGCTCTCTTTGTAATTCACTTTCCAGTAAGTAAGTGGTTTTTATATCGGCGCTCTTTTCTTTTCATTATTTTCATAAGGGAACAGTTTACATAGGATTACTGTCACGTCTTGTCTCAATATAAAAATTCAGGGAAAAATACACGTTAACAGACCGAAAAAATTCGTCATGTTCGGAATTAAATCATGAGTAATTGACACTTTTGAGAAAACTTTTCGCTTTCGATCTAGCGTGCATTTGCATCTCAAAAGACGAAAAGTGGGAATCGTTTTAGACCGAGTTTTTAGAGGCTCGATGTTTTCGTACGTCTTTACGCACTCTCACTATTCGCGCGAGATGTATCTTAAACGGCGCGTGCTGTTGAGTTGAAGCACAATTAAATCGTTGAATGAGAAGCATTTGGTTGTTTTATGGCAACATGATCGTTAGCTCCTAAAACAAATGTTTCATAAGAGAGTCAATATCGTTAACCAAGTGTCGTGCGTTATATAGTTACAACAATGGAGATCAGTATCCCCGATAGTTTGCACTTCGCATTCGACCCGGCCGCCACCGCCGCCGCCGCCGCCGCCGTCGTCGTCACGTTTTGTGCTTTGTTCGTTCGATAAAGGCGAGACAAATTTCATCACCGAATCAAACAATGTTCGTGCATGAACAAAACTACGTTGCATTCTGATTGGTTTCCATATAACATAAAACATTTACAATGCAGCGAATTTAATTCGAATGATTAAAAACAGTTTCCGCGGCGTGACGGTGTACAGTGTTAGGTAACATCGATGTTTTTTACGGGACGATATAACGGAGAGTTTTTAATTTACGTTTTATCGCGGAAAAATAGCAACAGAGTTTCGAGCTCGTAAGGAATTTGATGAGGTTTGCATTTTCAAGCGAGTCAGTAATGGCCGCTTTTAAAGAGTTGCAGACAAACTCTAATTATAAGATGATTTGAAAGCGTAACTTTTGCGAGAGAAATTGCTGATTAACCCTTTCGCCGCGTGCATTTTTTAACCATTACAACGTGTACTTGTCGTGAGCGGTATGGCGGTAATGCGACTCTCGTCAAAAGCGGAGCAATTTAAAAGCTGCACCACTTGATGCCGCACGTTGTGCTATCTACTTGATTTTTTCACATTACATACATTAAAAAACCTCTGTAATATCTGGGAATATTCGAGCTGCACGTGTCCGTGCTAAATTCTAATTAGGGCTTGGGCGATTTCTGGTATGTTGGTCTTCATTAAAGCAAATGGCAATATGCATTACTATAATTAAACCGGAACTTGATTAACGTCAGAAATTCTGAAAAGTAGTGGCGAAAAATTTCAACATTAATTTGCAATAAAATTATATATTTTGATTATTTAAGCATTGCATTAATTATTTAAGCTTGTTTTATTGACAGATTTGTCAAAAAATGTAGATAGATTCTCAAAAATTTCTGGTCCAAGCTTTATCCAAGTAAAAAATAAAAATAATAAGATATAATAGCTTTAGAAACGATACTTTAGAAACAATTAAAATTTAAAAGTTTCTCGTGATTTAACTTATACAGCTATTTAATATAAAGGCAAATTTTAGAATACTTCCTACTTCCTGATTTCATCACATCAGAAAATGTATCGATTACATCGCCAGAAAACAACAGCAGCAGCTTTCGATGGCAGAAGCTTTCGCGTTTATTTTCTTCTTCCGACAAACTTCGATTGGTACTTTTACCAGTTAATCTCGAAGTCGGAGGGTCGACGATGTTTTGTGCGTTCAAGAGGATATTTTTTATAGCTCTTCGCTCTTTTACTGTAAACAAAGATCAATAACGGTACGGTATATGGTAACGGTGAGTGACGACGGTTTTATCACAGATGCCATGAAACGTCTCGTAAAGTGCCAACCTCGTTCTATTCTTGCTCCAGTTTAGTTATATCCCATTCTTGTACGTTAAACGAAAATTCATTCAGTCATGCCCGGCTTCGCGCAGCACAGCAGGATCGCGCGATGGCGTTAACGCGCTTCTTCCAGCGCGGTCAACGCCATGACAAGAAATTGATTAACTTGCTGCCCCCGCGCCAGAATGCTGTAATGATCCGGCGATTACAGGTATTGTTCGCGGAACAGAGCTACGTTATCGTCGCAAACAATCGTTTAATAATTAAACTCGCAAAACTTCAGGCTTCTGTTTATTATCTCCAAATCACATCCGCAGGGATGACTGATTTGCACAGTCGTTTGGGCTTAGTTCATGGACCCGAGCTCAATACCCTGCGGATATTTGCATACAGTTGGACATTATATACATCCGTATATATATGTTTTTGTTACGTCAGTGTCAGTGCAGTAGCTACTTGAGGAGACATAATAGCAAAATTACAAAGTCTAATTTGAGAATAATATGAAAAATAAGTACAAGTGTACTCTTAATTTAAAAAATATCTGAGTCATCTAGTGTGACACATTAAATGTTTCTACGAGTTTCTAAAGTTTCTAAAGTTTCTAAATGCAAGTGAATAATCATTTCCTTACAATTTTTTATCATATAGAATTATATTTTAATTCTGTACTTTGTTCACAATTAGCGAACGAACGATTGGATATAATTGCGGAACTCATTAAATGAAGATACGAGATTGTGTTAAACTCTATACAATTTAATCATCAGTATTGATTTCAAATAGTAGAAATTTCATGTGTGTCAATTATGGCTATTAGCGTTATCTCAGTAATCTTATTTTAATCACATAATTACGTTTCAAAATCCACCACAAAATTTATTTCGCATTTTGTCTCATATATAAATTTTTCATATTTATATTATTATACCTTCAAATATAACGTTATTGTTAAACCTACTTTAAACGATTTATAATTTGTGTCAGACCGTGAGATAAAATTCTACTTGATTTTACTTATCATCTAATTAAAAAATACTTGAAGAGTCAAAAGTACACACATATATAAAGTATATATTAAAATACATATGCCAAATGTTAATTTATATACATATATAATTATAAATAGAATTTTATCCTGTGAAATCTGACGTGAATTATAGAATATTTAAAATGGAGTTTTTTAACTTAAAAAACACGAAGATATAATTATTATTTCTTAAAAAAGTTATAACTTTTTTATACTTGATACACAATCGCGAGAATATTAGCAACAAAAATATTTTAGTAATGTATACGTAACGTTCCACCGACGAGAATTACGAGTATACATGAATGACTCCGGGGCAGGCTTGGGATAAGCAGCTCGTAACTTGGATCAATATAATCTCCCTTTTGCTCTTTCGTGCACCCGCGGCACAAAAAAATGCCCCTTTCAGTCGACGTAATCTTTCTTATTCGCCGGAAAATATATTAATGAGTAATATCTATTGTCGAACGGCTGTTCCTTTCTTTTTGTTCTCGTATGATGTAAAAATTGGAATTTCTATAGAAGCGTAATTACATTGACGTGCTTCGAAATAATGAAAGGTAATTCGTAGAAATCAAAATCAGATCACTCGTCAAAATATCTCAAAATTGATTGATTACGAAATAATTATCGTTAAGCATCGTAATTAAATATATTTAACAAGCTGCGATAGGTATGTGAACAGAACAGCTGCCATTTTTAAAGCTATTATTAATATTCATTTTTTAAGAAGTATTAATTTTTCAACTTTGCGTTTTTTAAATTAACGCATAAAATTACATTTAAAATATAGTGATATATAAAAAAAAGTTTTATTTCTATTATTATTTTTATATATCGAAGAATTAAACAAGTATTATGTACTTGGGAAGAAAAATATAAATCTTCCCAAAATTTGTTTATATTTGTCCTTTTTCGTGATTAACATAGTTTGTTAAGGATAACCTCACGCGAAAGTAATGTATAAGCACGTCGTTAACAGACACCTCGTACAAATTCTTGCGTTCTTCACTTGTTGCTCAATCGATCCTTGTGCACCATTATTGCCTGGACAAGCATACTTACACTTACGTAACGCAGAATCGGCGATCACTCTCACAGCTGAGGTTTTACGGCTGCGTGACAGCACATCTTAACTGCGCACACGTAACGGTGCAGGGAATTCTTCCTTTATACACGTACATCTCTATCTTCGATTTGGCAGTGACACTTTATTTCTCGCGTAACGGAGTTTATTATGACTTTTACGAGACTCTATTTCGGACTGATTCAAATAAAGGGAATAAAATTTAGAAATACTATAGTGTTAGACATATGCGACCATAAAGATAACAATTATTTTTATATTTTTTTTACCAATATACCAAAAATTAATCGCTTTTGTGTAAATGCGCGTAATGTTAGAGGAAAATTATAAATATGTTAGGAAGAGTTTTATTTTGCTATTTTGCATTTTTTATAAACATTTAGCCCGGTTGCCGCATATGCATAAATTATTACATTTAATTTATTTGAAACATACTCATAAATCATCTATAAAACTTTACTGGAGTAAGTGAACTTCGGAATAAAAATGAATCTCGAAGCGTCACGTATGTTCTTAATGGAGTTCCTTGCGATAACTCATGATGTCATTGCCTTTTCCGATATTTCCAATAATCATTAATTCACCGAATCATCGTAATGTCCGAATCGGAATGCGCTTAAAGCTCAAAGATTGATTTACCAGATATGTGGAGCATTTTTTCTATGTCTCCGTGACATATTTTTCGACACGATATTTGTATGTGCAATCAATATTCTTGCTCTTTCCATTACGGCCACGATTTCCATCGCATTTACGTTGTCCGAGTGTTTATGTTCTTTGCAAATGTTCCTTCCGACAGCTATTTCGAGGGAAAGCGCGATTTTACCAAGTAAAATTGCATACTAGGAGATCGTTTTATACGCCGTAGTTTGTTATGATTTTCTTTTATTACTATAATACAATAAAGTTTGGTTTAAAACGCGAAATTTAAAAAGGGTTTGTTATGACAATATTTGCAAATTTGAAAAGACTCAAAACTTTCAATAGTTTTTAGATTTGAATTATATTATATTAAAAATGATGAATTATATTAAAAATGAAATGAAAATAATAAAATACATATATACAAACACAATTTATTGATTTAAAATTAATAACGGTACAAATAAGATCAATGCGAACCAAAACCAACGTTGGTATCATTCTTTTGTCATGTAATCAGATTTTCAGACTGTAAACGTAAACATCTCGATCTTTGACTGAATGGCTTGTTTGTGTCGTTTTAAAACTTGGAAAGCGCAATACTGGCTTTTCTGTTTTCAATTTCGAAACTTTTCGGTGATATGCGCGATCTACAAAATTATATATTATTTCGAGTATTTTCTAATATGCTTTTTAAATACTTTGTTATTTAATTCATCGTATTTGCTTCTCACGGATCGACGACGTTCGCATTTTCGTTTTGGTTTGCGATCATCGCGACTCCGTAGACCCGCAATAATCTTTTTTTACGACTGAAAATAGGGGATTTCATTCGCGCGTGTGTGAATCGAGACGTTTTTGAAAACGTTTTGTCGCGTGCTCAAATAGACGAGATATACATTACGATAATCAAATGTGCCACGTGAGGAAAAAGCGACTGTCCCTTTATTATGCATATTGCTCGGGGATAACGCGAGATCTACGTGTTCCTCGCTACGGATGCTGTCTGCGAATCGTGAGAGGAAGGATCAGGCCTAACAGGTGTAGAAGTACAGGTATGCTTTCGATATAATTAGTTATTTAGGAAACTGCTTCGTCATGCGGATGTGTATTTTACATTACAATTGTGGGAAATTTTGTTAATTTTTTTTTATTAAACATCGTAATTGAATGCAAAGTGTGGGACGTGCATCAGATAGTTACATGTTAACGTTAAATGCCCGAAAATACTGACAAACATGCAGCACGTTCGTGTTCACCGAACATATCGTCGGTTCACCGCGAGCGAAATTGCAATTTTGCGTGCATGTAAATACGTCGAGTTCAACATTTATATTTCTGCGCGTAATTCGCCTCGAGGAGAGATCGTTAAATATCGTTAATCAATTTATAATACGGTTTCATATCGCTGTGGAACAACAATTTAATTATCCCAGTAGATATCATGTAATAAAGCTTAGCTGGACACCTATGATGTATCGAATTTAAACTCGTCGAGTTTAATGCCCAAATTATATTACCGTATTGCATTAGCGTCGCTGACCTCGGCTAATAATTAATTTATTCGAAAAAATTACGTGACGACACGTTCACGCGAATTTTTTGCAATTTTTTTTTTTAGTTTAGCGGTTGCTAATCTCGGCTGCGGGATTTTAATCTAAAATCTCATGATTTATAAACTTTTTATATTAGTGAACAATGTACAGATCTTAAACTAGTGACACGGAATATTTACATTTCGGAACTAAGTCTGTGATTAAAAGGGACCGGGATTGATCAATAACATTCTACAAATACATTGAGAGAAAGCGTAGAACGGGGAGTAGCTGAAGGAAGCACGTTTGCATTCCTCGAGTATATCTTCCAGCAAGATATTCTTGTCCGAATTATGGCGGTGACTTCTAATGAACAGGTTAACTTCCCTCATTCTTTGGACTGGGAATATGACGCTGCATAATTCAACGGGCAAATAACGTTCCCGTTGTCCCCATCCCATTTACAGGTAGCTTCGCGCCCCTCCGTCGTTGAAACTTTGCGGGATCGGCCTCGAGGTGTAATCCGAGCGCGGCGTCACGATTATCCGGCACCTTGCTTACATTTTTCAACGTAGTGCATATTCTCAGACGGCCGATGTCGCGCGCGCGACGTCTTTTTCCCCCGCGTCTATCTAATGCAATTTTAACGAGGTGCAAAGTCGGTCAGGTCCCGTCGCATACTCTCCGATGCTTGATGGCTCGTGTCGTTATACTTCGCTTCATCCCTCGCGGATCGATATTCGTACCTGCACACATACACACACACATGTACGTACGTGCATGCACTCTTTCTCTGCTCGGACGTTGATCAATCTCACGTGATGTGAAAGAAATCACTGTCTTCAAGAAGACTAGAAACAGTTACTAGTTTCTCGAAAAGGATTTCAATTGCATGCAATTCAAACTTTCTTAAATCCCAGTTAGAGTTTGGCCGTATTTGAAATATAATTACACCGAGATGGAGAATGTGTTTGCGTGTATCGGTGAGATGTTTGCGCAAATCGGTATGATTACTTAGCGGATATTACTTGATTACATTTCCTTCCCTTTGGTCAAGGCACTTAAAAAGAATCTCGCTAGTTAAAAGTTTAAGTTGAATAAACGATTGGAGTTACACAGTAATGCAAAAGCCGTACTCCAAACACACCACAAGGAGAGTAAAACGGAATATTTTTGATGGATTCGGAATGGACTTTACTTTAACGGAGTTCCAACTCGAAGCATAATTAATAAAGCGTTTATTGTTGAACGTGCAAAAATTCTTTCGAGAGCTACGTTGCCAAATTGAATTCTTGTTCGACGAAAAATTGCTCCAATTTTCAACGAAGAATATCGCTGTATTCTACACGCGAGAAAATTCAATCACCTTATGCATTAAGGCATGCACTTAACGGTTAAATGATTAACGTAACGTGAAGTCGAGATTAAAAGCGCGGCAAAAGATGCGGGACCTCGCGCTGAGAGACCGAAAGAGGGCAGAAAGGCAGAAGGAAAGAACGGTGGAGAACGTGCGAAATCGAAACCTAGAACGCGAAATTCGACTTCGTCAACCGCATGAAATTCGAGTAATGGAAGAAGTTTAAAATCAGATCAGTTGCGCTCCATTACATTCCCTTTCTCGGTCGACATTTTCTGCCCCGTTGCTCGACCGAGCGATCAATCTCCCGTATTTTGGGAAAAATCGGCCGCGATCGATCATACCTATGGAAGTCCGTGTCGTCGTTGTTTGGTCCTCGCGCATATCGAAATCGCTGGACCCGTTCGACGGTATAATATCTGCACAGCGGCCGTTTCTATAATTATAGTCAGGCTGCGAGAACCCTCGACGCGGAGGATGAGTGCACGTGAGCTGCGCTTTCATCCCGATTACGTTACTCTATAAACCGGCCTAGGATCCCCGTATGTTACGTATAGTATCAGCCTTTTGGCTTGTCGCGGCGATATTACCTTCACAGTAGCAATCGAGATTCTTATCGATAAAACGGGATTCTTAATCTAGATTAAATTGCTCTCCTGAATGAGATTAAAATAGATTTCTATTACTTTTCAGCTGCCTAATTTACCGTTAGAATGTAACATGAAATTTTAATTACAATTATTATTGCTGAAGCAAATTGCGTGTAACTTTATAATCGAAATTATACATTATTCTATAAAATTAGCAAATATTTTATATCACCGTCATTATTCGGACTATCGCGTTTAGGATGACAGGAATTTTTATCTAGAGAATTAAATTTTATTTTATTTTGACTTCTGTTATAAAATGAAAATGTTAATAGATATTTAGATTAATTGCAATTTATAATTTGATAAGTTCCTCAAATGACGAATATATTACTCTTTCTAAATTCGAATTTTGCCTGATTTTTGGAGTGTGATAATGAATATCGTATATGACCTACACATCACCCTCTACTCAGAATACGGAATGAATTATGCAACATTTCGTATAGCGTTCAGAACCATTATCGATAGAAGGAATTTATCAATAGGAGGGATTAAAACGATTTCTGTTTTCACTTAGATTACATTCTATGATTTTACGAAAATGAATCTCAAGAACAATGCGCATGAATGATGTTCAAACATTATGGCGCTGCAACATAGCGCCCCGACATGTGATGGGAGCTCGCAAAATAAAGACACATTGACATTTGACATCAATTGAAATAAATGAATCGCGTTGTTGATGAATTTCACTGGCATGATTTGAAAACAAATTAAATTAGAATCTAATAGAGAATATACATTCAATTTATATTTCGAAGAGTTTGTGTTGTATATATGTGTGTGTGTGTGTGTGTGTGTGTGTTTCAGAATTTATTTTAACTATAACTGACAATAACAAACGGACATTTTATTGTAATTTTTTTAGCGAGTACATTTAATTGACTCGCAAATTAAACTTGTGAATATAAATGCAAATTTTTGATAAATGTTACACATACAGTCTCACACATACACACACCGCTGTATAATACTTTAATAATATATTCTAGAGACAAAAATTTAATGTAAAAATACTCATAATAGTTTAGAGATCATAATAGTTTTAGAGTTATGCAATCAAAGTTGGCCCCGATATCATGTAGAGTTCGCGCGCTGTAATTACACTACGTGCCGATCTGTTATCGATTTTCACAACTCAGGTGATTTTGCTTTCTTACATGCAACTGTTACATACATTATAGTCGTGTACAAATAATCGGTTCAATCAATATGAACAAATTACTAGCAAAATTGTCAGATTATTCAATCTTGTTTCATAAATAAATTTAAATGATTGATTAATTATGCCATTTAAATACTTTGTTAAAGATTTAATGTTTAAGAATAAAGTTTATCTCTGTTTTGAGATTCAAAAACTAATATATTTGTTATTATCATCTTTCTTTTTCGAATTTTTCGATGTTTCCAGGGAAATAAAATCGCGTGGTTTCAATTAAGGAAAATAAATAAACCGCTGTTTCTCGCAGCGATTCCATTTCATTTTTCTGATTATAAAAGAATCACAAAAAATTTTTAATTTATTAAAGTCATATAATTTTATTCCTTTTAAAATGTAAAAATATAGATTTCAAAGCACATAAAAAATATATTTTTGTAATATCGAAAAAATATAATGTAATAATAATTAATTAATATATTTAAATAAATTTTTCTATTAAGCTAGATAAACTTTAATTTTTAAATAAGCTTTAGCTTTAAAATCCGACGAAAATTCATTCGCTGAAATTAATTTAAACAGGATACTCGCTGCGAATTTATTTAACAAAGCTTTAGACGATTTGTAATTTGTGTCAAATTGCAGGAATTCTATTTATGATTTTACATATCGTGTTATACGAAAAACATTTGGAGAATATGTACGCGAATGTAAAATATATATTGAAATGCACATATATGTCAAAAGCATGACGTATAAAATTATATTATAAATAGAATTCCTTCTTGAAATTCGATACGAATTGCAGATCATTTTAAGGCTTTAAGCCGTTATACATTCCGCAGTGATAATAAAAGCAATTTTGCTCGCGTGTCGTCTTATAATTTCACGTAAGCTCATTTTTTAAGAACAATTGAATAGAAAATTATCGCTACATTGTTGTGTCAAAAGTTTTGTCTCTAATTTAATACGTTATTAAAATATTATTCACTCACGATGAACGTGGGCGACATTATAAATATTTAATTTACATCTGGATAATATATCCAGTTGCGGATGCCTTTTTGGCTAAATATTATATATATATATATATATATATACATATATATCGGAAAAAGTTTCAAGTATCTCTCATTGAAGGGATTACGCGAGCGTCGGCTTAATCTACGGAATCATGTTTTCTTTTTACCTTGGAAGTCGACGTTCTACACCTTGCATCGATCAATCTTTTATGCGGCTGAAAAAAAATGCACGCGATCGATAATCCGATATAGCCTCTGCTTTTCTCGGGATATATACGCGTATTCCGCCACATGCATGTGCCAGAACTAGGACAACTCCGGGCGTAATATCGCTCTTTTATTGCGTAATTATCGACGCGACGAGAGAACGAGGATTTTCTCCGCGACGAAGAAAAATTTCCTCGTGCTTTCGTGATTGCGTAAAGCTTGCATTTTCTCGCCTTGCCGGCGCAATTTGATAGTCGTGTATGATAGTGCGCCATTGTATTCTATGTTGACAGTTCTCAGACCGGGAAACCGGATTCCGCGAGTCGGACCGCCGTGAAATCGAGCCAACATTACATGCTCGGACAAGAAATTGAGTTTGAGGATAGAATTCTCCCGCTTTCAAATTTCTTATTTCGTTCTCTCTCCTTGCAATTTTAAATTCTCATAATACCACGTATAACATTTCAAGGATAAACGAATTCGCATATTTAACGCATGAATAATTGTGAGCTTCGATATTTTAGCATGACTACAACAGATTTTCGTAAAAAGAGATTATGAAAGATTTTCACAGCTTTATTCTTTCCATTGAATTCTGTTATTCGTAGAATGTTTTACAAATATAAATTTCAGTTGTTAATATTTGAAATTATTTTTCATTAATTTACGTAATTTTCGTTTTCACGGATCAAATATATATTTCAAGCGGTAATACGATTATATAGTATAACGTTTGCCGTCGCAAAGCGTTACACCGTATAATCGTATCTCCGCTTACACAATTTCGGCAGGCACGATAGAGCCCTTCAGCCATCTCTCCTCGTTAGATCGGGTTCTTATCCAGGGAAAATCATCCAGAAGCTTATCGCGATCCCGAATCAGATGATACTCTCACTCGATAACTTCCCCGTTATGTGCTTTACGTAGGGTTTGCACTTTGTAACATTGGCGCGTGCTGCTTTTGATGGGGATAATTTCGCGAGCGCACGGAACTCGCTAGAACGGTGGTCGCGCGAAAAAGACAGCTCGGGGTGAGCAAGCAGAGGGAAGGGGTTGGCGGCGGTGGCGGTGGCGGTAGATAGCCGCCGAGAGTGGTGGGAGAGAGTGCGAGGTTGATGGTTTGAGAACATTGGAGTGGAGCAAAGTTGCTCGTATGGTTGCCTTGGTGAGGGGTGTATATCGATCTCAGACTCGCGCGGGAGCAGGGAAAATTATATTTGCAGTGCGAGAACGAGAAGAAGAGAGAGATTGCGAGCGGGGAGATGTTCGGGGGATGGAGGTGCACGGATTGGATGTTCCAGATCCGATGGATCGTACGGATAAAAGTGCATTCGCGGATTCGATTATCTAGATCGATGTGCCCGCGAATCTTCCAGCGGCGATTAACTCGCTGCTGATCGAGTGCAGGACGGAGGGACAGCGAGGAAAAAGTTGTTTCGCTCCAGTTATCCGTTTCCTTTACCGTCGTAGAGACCGAGCACACCGTTGCTGAAAATGCAATCGAAAATCGGAGGTAAAGCGGAGCGCGCTGTTACGTTCGAACGTAGCGCCGATCGAAAATAGATTAACGCCGTGTTTCTCTCAGTGATTTCCCGCACGCACGCTCTGCGGCTTCGAGCGATTAATAATTTCGTTGTGATCGCGTACATGTAACTGCGAATTAAACCGAAACGTCGGATTGGAGATGCATGCTTGTGAGCAAATATTTGGCTATCCGCAAAGTCATCCATTAAGTAATTTAGTAGAATAAAGCGATTGGAGTTTGCGGAGGTCATCAAATTGAAAGTCGAGAAAGAATTAGTGTTACTTGCACTTAATCATAATACATAGAGTAATCTTTTCAATGAAAACATTAAATAAAATAAAAAGTTTTTCAAAGTGAAAAATGAGAGAATAAATTAATTCTTATTTGCTTAACGTATATAATATATTAGATTCAATATAAAACGTAATGCTGTTGGAAAATGCATTTATGTAATATAAAGTTTGAGTTATGCAATTTATTATATAATGTAAATGTTTATTTTTTAAAAACAAACTTGTTTTTGCATGCGTTATTTTTATCCGCACAATAATGAGTAAACGTGCAATGGACGAATTGTTGAACAAGAGATCTAAAAAGATACGATGTGACTGCCATGGCGAATAAAATAAAAACAAGCAACCATGCCGTTTATGTGCGTCGTTAACGACACAATTTTCCGCGCAAACGGAAAAGCAATTATCGGATTATCCGAAATTGCGCATCGCATTTCATTATTAATCAAGAGTAATTTTTGGAACACACGGCACGGAGGAGGGCCTGGGATCGATAACGGAATGGAGAAGTTTATTATTCAATGCAATTGCGCGTTGCTCCAATCCAGTATGAATGAAATAGCAGGGCGCGCTATTTTGAAAACTTCAGCGTGATTACGTTGCCACCCTTTCTCGCCATTAGTTCACCCTGTTCATCTTTTGCCAATGTGTTTCTCCCCCCCCTCTCTCTCTTACATACACGCTAAACTTCCTTATCGTAAAGTTTCAAATTTCGAAACTGCGCGTGTACACAAGTACACGTACTCGCCTCTTGACTGAAGCGAATGAACGGGCGACTAAAGGCGACTCCATCAACAGAAATTAATGATTCACGTTCACGAACGTGAATCGCAGGCCACAAACGTTTTCCCACGTCCGCAAACTGTAACCCGTGTGTACTTGGATTTTAAGAATTTCATGCCCCTCTCTTTCTATATGCGCGTTTCACTTTTTCATTTTCCGGTTTTTACACTTTTATGCCCGACTCTTATCGTCTCATATTCCGCGAACGTACATCGCGCGCGCGATATTTCCTAGGTAAAAGTGTGGCGAAACTCGCGGTAACGAAAATATCGGGGAGATAAGCTTACAGCTCTTTTCAGTTATTGAAATAATGTAGCAGGACTAGGTGATAAAAAATTGAACGAGATGAAATTGTTACATGCATGGTAAGAAGAATTTCTAGATCCGAGAAAACAAGTTTTTAAATTTTAATGACACTGTTTGCGAGAGGTGTTATTTATTGAATAAATTATCTAGCACTAGACATCGAATTTGGGTTTTAGAATAATTTTAATACCCTGCGAAATAAGCTTATCTGACAGCAAGCACATCTCGGTTTTAATGAATTTTTTTCCGTACATTCGAGTAACAGACATGATAGTATGTATGAGATAAATGCAACAGGGAGACGAATATTACGCGAGAATTATAATTTAAAGATAACCGAAGAAAAACATATTTTATATGAAAAATCGAATTACTATGTGCTAGTCAACATAAGTTTGAAACTCGTAACATAATAATTTCTTTTTTTATACCTATATAAAATTATATCATCGATTACACATCCGTATACGCGTAGCATAAGGCGAAACTTAAAGTAATACCCATTTTTCCACATTATCAGCCTTATCGCGATTATGCCTTAAGGTGCAAGAAGATTCAAGAAACTTGTTCCGTTGTGCAGGCGCATGTATCTTCCTTGCCGCTGAGATCTTAATGTGCCTTCGCATTACGTGCGGGCAAAAGTTTCACAGAAAAATTATACGATGTAGAATTAAACGTCGGCAATGGAATTATACTGTTAAGGATGTTTTATCCTCGGAATCTCATTTGTTACGCGAAAAACACAGCGATGCCGCAAGGAATCCGGAATATGCGCCTGTTGAAGTGCAAGAAAAATGTGCTAATCGAAAACGCGATCGCTGTTAACATCGCTGGCGTCAGGAGCATATCGTGCAAAAGCGATATTTTTGATTTATGTTGACCGTAACGCTGTGCCGTTACGTTCGTAAATCTTTTCGCGAGAAAAGATTGATTTGGCGCCAAATCGTCGCACATACTATGCAACGATAGCACCTCATAAATCGAAGTTTCTGAAAACGATTCTCCGTCGTATTCTTTTTATTACTTTTTAAATTTCAACTCTGGAATAGAAAAATAGTCTTTTAAATTAAATATATAGTAAATTAAATAATAAGTAAAAATTTTCTTGCTTTCATAATTATTGCGTATTTCTTACATAGTTCTGTTTTTCATAAAAAAACATATATACTTTTCTAATTGTGACCATCAGGTCTTTTATAGGAAAAAAAAAAATAGAACAGGATTGCTATTGTCCTCCGTAGCTATTTATTTCGCTTTAATTAATTTTTCATACCGTTCAGTTTTCATTATGATTCACGAAGATTTATCGACGACATACCTGCGAGATGAATTGTCCAAGTTCGCGGGCGCATAATCTCGGGGGTAAAACCAGACGATGAAAAAGCGGAGTTGTCGGCGGGTAATACGCGCGAGAGTTATTTCTACCGCGCGAATCCTTTTAATCGCCTTCTAGCCTGAGGTGACGTTGGAACACCGATAAATTTGTAGCTATCAAGCCGTACCATCTGTCGCCATCATCTTCGGAATCAGATCGATTAACGGATCGTTCGAGCACCACCCGGCGCCGTTATTTACCGAGGAAAATGTAATTTACCAACACGCGTAGCCGCGCAACAAAAGGCCCGAATTGCATTAAGTCATAACTGCGACTGCAGGCACTTTAATTGCAGAGAGAGTTTACTTTGCCGAACAACAGAGAGCGGAGAAGCCGGATTCGCGAGATGCTCGTTGCGCATCCGTCTTTCAAACTTATCCTCTTGTAAAATTGAATATTTGAATAGCGAGTGCCTCGTAAATTCGCTGTACCGGAAAATTAGTTATTGATCAAATTAGTTTTTAGGAGATAGCGCGTAATGCAATTATGCAACAGATCGTATCAGTAACACATAAGAAGCGCAAAATGGCTTTAATTCCAGTGTTGATCGTAACAATAACTTTGTAACATAAATGAGTACGAGAGGTTTCTCGGATTGAAACGTGTTACAAAGCTCACGCTTATTATTTCTCTTTTAACCTTAAATGGAGCAAACAATTTTTCAAAAGGTTTCAACTTTCTTATGAGAAAAGCAAGCTTGCTGGTTTTCATATTCAGCCCGACGTGGAAGACTTATCAATATGCCATTTTCGATATGGAAGACTTATCAATGCCATATATCATAAACGGCGACCGAAATGTAAATGTAGATTACGTGGCATGCTTCCATATCGGGCCACGCGTGAACTTCCGGTGACCATATGGTGTACGCCAATTTATTACATCCTGAATTCCCTCGAGAGACGCGTTAATCGGTTCTGGTAATATCAAAGATGAAGCGGTGAGATCTCGCGCAAATTTAGCTCGACGATAACATCGCAGTAGCGTGAATTTTAACTCCCTTGATTCACGTATAAAATATTATATTACTCTTACACATTTTATTTAATATTATTCACCGCGTTTTCTGTATTTTTGAAGAGATACATTATGTTCTGAGATACATTATTTTCAGATTTAGTATTTCTTTCAAATATATCAACAACACACAAAGTGTCATTATTTATTTTCGCAACAGGATTAAATTTGTATATGTCGTGCATATGCGAGGAAACATTGTGCTCAAATGGCTATGGAATATTATATTACGTATACATATTTTAAGAGAGCTGAAATTTTTACGTGATGAAAATGCATCGCAAGGATACTGCTCGATCGAAGAAGTTATTCCATTCCTCTCATTTCTAGGACAAAAGTACTTTTATGATACTTAATGGATGGAGTACATTCCGGAAGTGCTCTCCGGTTATTTCGGAGTTCGATCACTTTCTCGAAAGTACTTTTATCTCGCACTTAAAGATTGCAAATGTCATTCGGCGAACGACGCACTCGGCAGAAGAGAATTTTCTTATTATTAAATCGCATCTTATTTCCGGATTGTCGACTTCACGAGGACTCGCTAGACTTTACTTTTCATAAAACAGAAAGCAAGAGTATTATTGTTAATTGTACGAGACGTTTCGTGGAATAAAATAGATTATTAATATCAAATGTTTACAAGTGTTGTGCATCGCAGTTGTGCATAATAGGTAAGGAACTTTTTCATAAAACGTAAGTTGTGGCGAAAAACAAAGAAGCATTTTCCATGTCGCTTCGGTTCTTCAGTTTCTCTCTAAGAAAAAAAATGTCCAACTTTGTGAATACGCGAAGAGAGAAAGCTGAAGTATAGAAGTTCTCGACGCGTCCTTCTTTCTTGAAGAATATTTAGAGAAGTTCCACGAGTAACACCTCGCTAACTGCGAATACTTACTGTTGGCTCACCGCAATCTGCCATGATTATATACGCTACTGTATATATAGAGTATACGCAGCATCGTCCTTCTGTGCGAGCATTTGTAGCAGAAGAGTGTAAATACGTCTCTTGAGAGGATGATACGGACGAGTGTCATGGTAAAAGTTGGAAAAGAAGCGGGAAAATGACGCCAAGCGTAAAATTTCGTTGGAAGGATTGCATCACGAAAGCCGTAAACTAAACAGAATTGTATAGAATTTTCGTTTATTCTCAATGAAAGAAAGTTTCTTTTTTTTAAAAAATATTTCTACATTTGTCGCGAAGGGATAATTGAAAAAATTAATTGTACCGGTTTTGTATTCATATGGAAGATAACGCAGAACGATTTATGCCCTGATTATTCCGAGTTGTGAATTTATGTCGCAAGAAAGCGCCTTATCCTATGAATATTTATTCGGCAACACCGTACATTCGGAATACCTATATACAGAATGAGAACTTGCGTTAAGATTCTTTCGAGGCAGACTTGTCGTTAATCGAAAAATCGTTAATGAACGTTCTTTATCCGCTCTTAATCTCGCGTGATTAATTTCTCGAACGAACTTTGCATAATTCATTGCATCGATTTGTAGAGGGGCTTTCTTGCTCTCACGTGAGATATTATGTTGTTTTAAGTCTTATAAATGTCCGGGAAAACGCGCGATCGTAAAAGTTTGGGGCAACGTCGTTACTTTTGTTCGGCTACACTACTACCAATAGCGGATATCAAATCTCGGACTATTTCAATTTGTAAGTTTGCCGAGAGGAGCAAAATCGTTGTAACTTTGCCATATCCATCCGGGAACTTTATTTCTGCTCGTTTCTGGTCCGCCGCACGAACTCGAAAACTCATTTTCCGACTCAAGGAGGCGCGAGGAACACTCCTGGCCTCTTTCAACCGGGGCGAGGGATCGTTTGCAAGCTTGTAAGTGACTTTGTTTATTAACTCGACGCGCACTCCCGAATTTCTCGCGCGGCCATCATCCGAGGAATGTGAAATATGCGCGCTACAATAATAGCGCAAAGTATGTGCCAGCATCGAGCCGAGATAAAAGTGATTTATTTTGTGCAGCGCTGCAATGCCTTGGATGTTGCACATATCACGGCAAACGTGCTAAATTTTCAATTTGAAAAACAGCACGTACAAAGCTTTATTGGGTAATATTTCAAACGTGCAACCTTTTTTCAAAGGTATGCCTATGTTTCAAAAATTTCAACCCCCTCGTATTATCGATGCGTGTCGTATGCGTACGCGATACGCAAATTATAATTTATGGCCCACCACAAATCCCTGGTGAATTTTTTAATCATTTTTTCCGCCCGCGAGCGACTCGATGATGCGTAGCATTTTCGATCTTAAACGTGAATGTTTATGCCCGAGAGGGGAAATACTTCTAAAGGTTACAAGGGATCTAATACTATCGCACTTGCTCCGATTTCCGGCGGCTGAGGGAATCGAGTTACGCTTTGACCTGCGACATACACGTAGGCGTCGCAGGTGTTGAACGTACCGACGCAAATAATAAATAAATACTAGGTCATGTGTGTATAAAATGCATGAGGAGCGACAGATGTGTTAGGCGCTGCCGCCGATGATCTAAACGCATATGAGATGATTCCCCATGCAGAAGTAGGTCGAGAAATTGCAAAGCACAATACTTTTATACAGCGCATTTTCGGAAATTTCAATTTAAAAAATGCAACATTGATGTATTTTATACGCTCTAGAAACCTTTTATAAAGTTTTCCAACAGTGGACCGGTGAAATTTATCTCAACAGTTATATCAAAATCTAGATAAGAAAATACAATATTGCGAAGAAGAGAAGCAGTAAAAGAAAGAAAAGTGGAAAAATAGTCTTAATACTATAAATTATCTTAACTTTTAATGACTATTAACTTTAAATGGACACGATCGTCGAAGAATCCAAACTCGAAGATAAAAATAATATCAATCTTTCTAATCACTAAACTTTTCAATATAAGCCTCGTAAAAAGAATCTGTGCTGCTGTTTGGCTTACTCCGGCACGAGGAATTATTTCGTACGTGTTTATCATTACCGCCGAATATTGGCACATTTTTCGATGCCGCAGCTGACCGAAGCTTTTTCTACTTGGTCGTGAGAGTCTACTGGGCTTCGCGCGATGGAATTGGCTACTGCAAGTAGCGGTTCTCGTGGCGCTGTAAATTTCTCAACACCACCGAGGGGAATCCTTTCGTTCGCGCGGGTCGTATAACTCTTTAATGCTCTCCAACGAGCCGTGCTCTCGCTCCTTGCCCTGCTAGAGCGGACGAGCGCATCCGTCGTTCCGCTCCAGAAGGGCTGCGCTTTGTATCTTGCCGTTTTGCAAAAGAGAATGGCATCCCTTTGGGCCAGTCCTCCCCGGTATGTCGCTCAGGGGTTCCCTTGTTATGAACACGCTATTTTGCCCAGCTGCATATTGCGGTACGCGAATTTCGTGACTAGGCAATTACGGTTGTATCAAGGTTGCCCTGAATTTTAAGTAGGTTCTCGTAACCGATGTCCACTGTTGCAAGAATTCATATTTTTACATATAGGATCGTATCGTAATTTGCGATATGAGTAAATGGAGGAAGAGCTAGGCTTATAGATATTTTATAGACGTAGTGATGTTTTGATATAATAATATTTTATTGATTGCTAACTTTGAAATTAATATTACATGAATTTAAAATTGATATATAGAAAAAAATCTTTAACAATTCCATGTACTGTCCATATGGACATATTATAAACAATATTTATAGCTTCTTTTACTATCGCAATAGTATTATAAATTCCATAGATTAATACAGTAAGTTTTATCACTGGTAACATCATCCGATGCGAGCATTCAAGATGTACTTCATCCTGAATCGTGAACAAGAATGTCGACGTATGAAATTGGTGAAATGGAGTTGGCGTGTTGTAACATGCCAAAAGGATGTTGATTTCCGGCGTCAGTGCGGCAACGGTCCGTGTTAGACGAGCAAAAAGCTGGTCGAGCTTATCGAGAATTGCTGCGAGACGCCGAGGTTTCGTCCAGATATTTGCCAGCTTCGCGCCAGATATTTACTATCGAGTCCTTACGACGACTGTGCGACAACATGGCACGTTTCTTTACCTTGTTGTCCAACCTCGGCGACTCGCGGAAAGAGAGGCAGGACAAGAGCGGGGGTGTGAGCCAGGGATGAAAGTGGGAGAGAGAGAGAAAGAGAGATTCGTTATTGATTCGAACACAGCTTGGGTACAGTCGTAGCAGACCGTCGACGTCGTCGTCGTCCTCGTCGTCGTCGTCGTCATTGTCGTCGTCAATGTGTATCGCCGGTACTTAGAGGCTGTCGGCAGGCACAGGCGCACGCAAAAGCGCTCAGTGTAGCCGGATTAGATCGCGACGAACGATGACGGGGGACGGAATGACCCCGATACGCTATCGACGTATAATCTCGAGAAACGTGAGCGAGCCGCGCATTCACGCTGGGAATATACGCCCCCTCGTGATTGTTAAGAATGCAGAAGGATTTGATGGTTGGGATTAATGCGTGGACAGATCGCTAGATGTATCGGTTCAACTGCTCAATTGCGAAGATATTTGATGTTTCAAAAAAAGAAAGAGAGAAACAGAAAAGCAGCAGATTTATTGTAGCTTAAAAAATGCTAGAAAAATTTCTGTAAATCTACATTCTTACTCGGTTTTCTGTATTTTTATTTTCTCTTAGAAATGTTAAAAGTTGATGGATTTCGCACAGGAAGCTCTCATATATTATATAACGTTGAAAATTATCTTAATTTTTTATGGAGCAAATGTACGAGGGGGAAGGAGGATAGGTTTGAATACGAAACATTTTTGGAGAATAAAAGCGCAATTTTTCGGGCGAAACTACAGTGCAGCTGAAAAATGTAGGTACTCTATGCTCTGCTTCTGTTCGAAAAATGGCAATCCTTTGCTCGAAGGTAACTCGGAAAAACCTGTTATTCAGAACTGCCACGTATTTAAAACTGATTTCTCTACGTGTCTGACACAAGTACGATGCTAGAAATGTCGGTTACGTAGACAGTGGAAATAATACTTTTTCAATAAAGAGCTAAAGAAAGAAAGCAGATATTTCTCTCTCGGGAAAGAATTATATTTATTTCTTTTGATAATATAACTTTGCGTTCATTACCTTTCCCAAGTCACTCGTTATATTTCTGTTCTATACAAGTTTAATTTCAAAGAAAAGCTGCTGTGACATTTCAATGCGGCCAATATGTAAAACACGCGTGTGGAAATCGCGCGGAGCCACGCGTTGCATTAAAATGATCTGAAAATAGAATTAGACATGAGCGAATAAATTGACAAATTCTCGCGCGGCCGAAATTTAATTCGACAATACGTGGATTGGAAAATTTATCCGTGTTATCGAGAGAAAGACGGTTTCATACTCGGGATAACGAAGTGCATCGGAGTCAAAATCCGCTGATAATAACTACCGAAAATATACAGGGAAAAATTTCGTTAGACTAAATAGACTGATGACGACCTGATCGGTCGTTAATTTTGATAAATGATCCGTGGAGAAACAGAGCCGCTTTTAACGAGCTGCGCTATGCTTATGCAGTTTTTTTATCGCCCTCCACGCTTCGAGGATATATCGGTCGCGTTATGAAAATAACTTCTGTTCTTCGATTATCGCGTCGCGAATGGAATTCATTTTAACGCGATAACTTACGTGCATTCCTGAGCGATTGTTTCCTGTCAGAATCATTGATTTTTATAATTAGATAGTTAAATTTCCTGTTTTTAATGCGAACGATAAAGAACTCTGGTATTCTTGAAGTAACGTGAAAACGACCACTGTCGTATTACAAATAATTTATTAACATACAGTAGCGCTCATAAGTATTTTGACAAAGAAACTTTTCTATATATCTTTATTTATAATAGTATTGTAAATATATAG